>JAVQJZ010093365.1:0-11304 GCA_036025355.1 Leiopotherapon unicolor
TGTGTGTGTGAGAGAGAGAGAGAAAGGTGGAACTTTTGTGAGTATGTTTTGTGTAACAGTGTGTCATTAAAACGCCTGTTTTCTACTTTCTTACATCACAGTGCTCGACAGGTTTTACAATAAATACCTGCAAACATTTAATTAAAAGGGAAATGCGCGCGTGCTTTCCAATAATCCCACTTCATGGTCTGTAATTAACTCTACATATGCTTTAACTTAATTGCTCTTAGAGGAGGCGCGCTGAAAAAGAGCAAACAATATGCTCAGCCTATAGCTAAGACTACATAATTACCCTGATCAGATAGATTTACCAATGCAGACGCAGGAAACCAAATGAACAAGAAAGCTGATGTTCCGCTAACAGGTTTCGAAACTCCCACGTGTCGATATGGCGGCTGCTGGTTTGTGATTTGAATTATTAATTGCTACTTATTGTCTTATTGCTCGAGGATGTGGATTTTTAGACTGTATCTGTCTGCTGTGGCGTACCCCCCGCCCCATCAGAAGATGGGTGAAAGTGATATCTCCTAATGATTGCTCTCTCGTTCTCTCCTCACCCCCACCTCTCCCTCGCTGTCTTTCAGTAAATGAGGGAAAGTGATATGGTTCTCTAATGACCAGTGTGAATAATCGCCATCTAAATAAAGGTTCTATTTGGTGCTAAAAATCTCCCGGTCTGTCTCTCACTATCTTTCTCACCCGATATTAAACTCTCCGCCGGCCTATTAGCTGATGAACATACTTTCCTGGCCTCGTCTCTCCCTTTGTTGATTTCACACCTCCGAGTCTGCTTCTTCTTTACTGTCATCACTGTGCGTCTCGTGGCCAAGATGCTGTCCCTCTTTCATCACCGGTCATCTGGTTAAAATCTTTTTTTGTTTGTTTTTTGGTCCCATGCTTTCCTCCACCTCAAACCAGATGGTCCATTTTTTATGTGCTTGTCAGTTTTCACATCCCCAGTCCATTACAGCTGTTGGGTGTGTGCGTGTATGTGTATTTTTCTCTCCACAGATCAGAGAGGAGCTCAAATTGACATCCATTTCAGCTGCACGTTTAGCTTTTATATCCTCAGCCGGAGTGAGTGGTGAGAGGAACCGGAAGACATGAAAGAGCAGGAGAGTGCTGGAGAGATAAAAGAAAAGCACTAGAAAAAACCTTGCTGTCTGTCCGCGCGTTTATTTTGTGCTTACTAAAGTTCTTCTTCTTGCACATTCTCTCTCTCTCTCTCTCTCTCTCTCTCCCTTCGTTCGGGTGAGGAGGAGCTGAGTTATTAAAACGCCAACCTTTCCAACAAGAGGCAATAAATCAAACTAAATATCCAGGGGAGAGTGAGAGAGAGAGAGGGAGGGAGAGAGGAGAGAGATAGAAAAGGGGAGAGAGAGAGGGAGAGGGAGCGAACATGGAAATGAAAAATTGGGAATGGATAAGTCTATGAGGGGGATTTGATGAGCAGAAGGCTTGGGAAAGAGGGAGAGGAGACGCAACGAGAGAGCGGTATTATAAATTGATGTAGGGGGATGAGAGGAGAAGAAAGTAGCGAGGAAAATAATGAGAGTCTCATCCGGCCGGTCTGATGCCTGCCCTCGCCTCATCCACTTTGATTACAGACAGACAGGCCAGCCAATCAGGGTTAATTCACCATCACTGCAAATCAGTCAGTCGGTGAGCGAATGATTTTCAAGGCAACCATAAATGTTTTCCCCAGTTTGTGCCGAATGTGACTTCAGCTCCGAAAGAAAACTGAGCAGTGGAGACAAAAGATGATGGATGAATGGATGGATGGATGTTAAAAAGCCTGTTGGGGGTGTCAGACCTTTATAGTGTGATGATGATGATGATGATGATGATGATGAACAGATGATCTCTGAGGAGCTGGATGTGAAGTTCGGGTCCTTTCACAGTACACGGCCATGGAGTAACCCTCACACAATATGGACCAGGAAAATTATAGCCAAAGAAAGATAAAAGTACATGAACTCCGGGACATTCACGCCAAGAAAAGTGGAAATAAACCACAGAAACGTGTCTCAGGACACGATGTGTGAGCAGACAGAGAGAAAACACAAGCTAAAAACAGACTGAGTAGCCACAAGCTGGCCTGGCAATACAGGAAAAAGCCCATGTTTTGTTTTCTGAGAACTCATATCCATGAACTAGGGGTTTACAGTATTTAATATATACTGATCTTTATAGTATCGTGGTACCAAAAATTAACACACCATTTTGTATCAACAGGAAAGGATACAACACATGCACTGTTAGATGGAAACTACCAGCAATCACTCTGCCACTTTCACTTTGCAAATAAAGAAAAAAAAACCTTGTCTTTCTGTCCTGATCTGTCTTTGTGCTTTCCTGCTATTTTGAGAATACTTAATTTAGACTTACACTTTTCCAGTATCAATCTTCTACACACTCAATACCTGCTCAGACTTAATATTTGGGACGTCCCAAATAGACAGTGTCACCTTTGCCAACAACTTAAGATAGAGAGAGAGCAACGCTTCCACCCACACAGCGACCTGCATAAAAACATGAGATCTGTTTCCTTTGCAAAAAGAAAACTCAGAGGCAAAGAGTTGCAGTCATTCTCAACCAAAGTTCAGTATTTACTTAGGGAAAGAATTACTGTTATGGTAAAGAAAGATTAATCATTTGGTTGATTGGTAGAAAATTACATTTCAACTATTTTGATAGATAAATATACCTTCCTTTTACCTCAATTTTTCACAACTTTCAGGCAATAAATAAAAAAGTTAGATGTATGCATGATAGATTAGTTGCAGCCCAGTTATACAGTGTATAGTGCAGTATTCAAGCCAGCTGCCCCATTTAAAATAATTATCCTTAGTGAATTTGTAAGCCCTGTACAACATGCTTCTGCAAAATTTCTCTTACTCGTGACCGTCAAGCAGTAGAGCAGCTTTGAATTTGAGTGAGGGGCAGTATGGAGGAGACCCAGGACAGAGGGAGCAGTTTGAGTGTGACATTAAGAGGGCTTCCGAGGTTAAGTGGTTAAATGGTTTAGGCCCTCTTAAGTGGCTGTTTTTCTTTCCCTCCTTCATCCCGTGCTCCCTCTCCCTACCCCATTCGTCTTTAAATGCCTAATTTGAGAAAAGAGACATCAATCATAACTCAGACACGCAAATACACACTGAGGAGCTTGCACACGCAGCCATTGTTCCCTTCCACATGTTGTATATTAGGTAGTGTTCATGGAGGCACACTATGCCTCTATATGTGTGTGTGTGTCAGAGAGAGAGTGAGTGTGTGTGTGTGTGTTTTTAGAGATTCAGGAGACTTCCAGCGTAATAGAGAGATTCAGGGAGCGTGAAAGAGAGATGGAGCAATAAAGAGTAACACTCTTGTTCTCTCTCCTCCATCTCTTCCCCCACTGGACCATGAGATGGGCTGCATTCCACTACATGCATTTTAAAAAGAGAGCAATTATTATTTGCCAAGTCTGAGAATAATTATGTAATTTTTAACAAGCTTCCTCTAAGGGTACTATTTTGTATTTAGGAACAGTTCTCTATTTTTTTGTCGGGGGCGGGGGGAGATCTGACTTTATCGTGTCTGAAAATAGAATTTAGGAATTTCCCTGCTGAGAGCTAAGTAAAGGCACTGTTATAAAAATGAAACCAGCTGAACAAGACAAGCAAGAGTTGGCAACTTCAGTCACGGGACGGTCAGAAGTCACAAATATGACAGCTTGCCTCCTTTAATAACTCACTACATGTTTTCCTGCCTACAATTTGAGGCTTACATATGATGATTTTAATTATTTAACTCCCTGAGATACTTTCTTAAATTCACGGCTTACACCCTTTGGTTAGATTCTGGGTGCCCTTTTCTTGCCTTCTGTTTGTGTGTTTAGACCGCAGTGTCTGAGGCAAGAGTTGACCCTTAGAAATGGACTTGAAAGACAGTGGCATCATCCCACCGCTGTGAGCATGGAAAACAACAGTGAGTGCATGAAAACAAGGCGATGAATAATGGAAAAGCAAACAGAGATCATTTGGAGAAAACATTAGCCCGAGACTACAGCTATTGTTTGCTGTGCTGTCAGTTTTGGAGGTTATATTTTCTACATTTTAAAATGCAAAATCACACATTTTGATTCGGTATTTTTGCCATCAGAATCCTAAATTTATGGCAGAGCATTTTATTTTACATTTCACTGTGTCAATCGCTGGCCTTTTCTCCCCATATATACATTTTAGCCTCCTCATGCTCGAGGATCTAAAATGAGATGTGGGAAAGCACCGTATATTAATAAACGGTTTTACATTGATGCACAGACTTAGTTCGGCTCTGTTCTTGGAGTATTTCCAGACACAGTGCGCACACACACACACACACACACACACACATCGGCATGTCATACACAGAAGGTAGTTGGCACTATATGCTGCTACTAATTGAATCACGAATTACATTTCCTGGAGGATTAGTTTAGCCTGAGAGACTGGTGACTGCATGGGCTGTAAGACAGTTGGTGTTTGTGCGTCTGTGTGTGTTCATTGGGATGGAGAACCTTCATATCAATTATTCATCTTGTGTGCTGCTCAATCAGATACTCAGGAATCCATCTCTCCCGCTTTCTCACCTGCAGGGATTACAGGGGGTGCAGTGATGGGACACACTACGCTGGTTTCACAGTAAATTAGCATGCTGCTGTTGTGCTGGCCAGGAGGAATCTGAATGTGCCACAATGGTTACTGATGGAAGGCCAGGTGATCTGCTGTTGCAATGGTGCCCCAGCTGACTGTGGATAGATGGAGGAATTTCAAACTCCAGGAGGGCACATAAATAATACAAACTGCCTCTTTAAAGGCATAAAAAAAACTTGCACAAACTGCTGTGGAAATATTGAAAAATAATACGAGCTTGATGAAACATGAGGATTTAGGATCAGCCCTTGACAATGGGGTTTCAGTTTTAGAACGAGGATCTGGCTAAGTGGGGCCTGCAGATGGAAACAATTTCTGAAAATTCCTCATGCAAGTGTCACTCAATTGCATCTACTTTACACTGATGGCTGATCTGATTTGGCAAATCTTCAACGATTTTTCACTGTGTCAGCCTCTCTGCCACTTTACCCTTCAATGCCATTCCTCTCACCTGAGTTTCCCCACCCAGCTTTCCACCTAAGCCTTATTCTCTTATCCACATAAACTAGTGACACTTTGTTCTTCTGTCTCTTTGTCCTATCCGCCACAGACATTTTTTGCTTTGTGTTTTTGTGGTCAACGTTCAGTTTCCTAAATGTAAACTTCAATCTGTATGAGCCTTTCTGCCTGTCTGTGCCTCTGAAATCCCCCTGTCATCTTGACCGACAGCATTTGAGTCCCCTTTTCTCCACTCTCCCAGACGCTGTTGACACATTCAGGAAGAATACTTTCAATGATTGTTTGTGAAATTCCTCCCCGTTTCGTCTTTTGTAACCTTTGAATCAGCTTGATACTGCTCACATTTCTGCAATGTTTTGGTTTTGTCTGTTTATTTTGTTATAAATTAAAGTGTAGTCGGTGCATTGCTATGCTAGAGGTGGTCTGGGGTAACCTCGGCGTGACAGGCAGGTAGACTGTAGCTTGTTAGTAGGCTTCAGCTGTGAGCACACAGGTGGGAGTCGTCTCCTCTGTTTAGCTGTGACCCTGCAGCAAGAAGCTCACGCAAAGTCCAGTCCTGGGTCAAAGGTCAGGGAGCAAGAAGTAGATGATAAATACTCACACAGGGAGGCCTGATTGCTGAACAAAATTTTACTGTGTTGAATGCTATTATGCCAGCATGGCTGTATCTGCTGCTTCTAAGAAAAACACTCTTTCTATAGTAGCACCTATTCCTCTCTGCCTGTGTGTAAATATCTCTGTCTTTTTCTCTTCTATAACGAGGTGTTCATTTATTTACAGTGGTCTCTGATTTCAGGAACAATGTTGTCAAGACAAGAGCTGATTCTGTACTATGAAAGAAATGTTGTTCTTCAACTGTAAACATTCATATTTCAGTGTGTGAATTTCTGAATCCAGAGATGTCCAATAGTGTTGCAAACTTTCTCCACCATAGAAATGTGTTTTGCTAATTTTTACTTCACCTCATGTGAAGTAACAAGACACGCAGGCTGGACTCATGAATTCATGTAAAATAACAGTTATATGTCTGAACGAGTGGGACAGCTAGTTTGGAAGTTGGTGTAACACACAAAGATACGGAGTCTTGAAGCCCTCAGTGCACATAGAGAATACTCAAAATGAAATTTGAATAGGTTATTGAACTTTTTGTGGAGAAACCACATCAGACACATAGTTGTTATTCAAGCAGAATTTTTGTCTTAAACATGTCTGGAGGGGATCTTTAAAAATAGTATCTATATTCATTTGAAATCATGCATATCATTTTTGACCCAACATATGAAAACTTGGAGAATAAACATGATTTTTCAAATACATTTTGATGGGGCGCCCTAGTTGAGGTGCAGACCGTAAACTGTCCTCATTTCGAGTCCAGTCTGGGCCCTTTGTTGCATTTTGTTCCCAATCACGTCTCTCTCTGCTTCCTCATTTTCTGTCCTTCCTCTACTGTCAGCTCTCTAATAAAGGCATAAAATCCCCCAAAACATCATTCACCAAAATTAAGTTGTGATAACAGAACTTTTTCAGTATATTTACTTTAAAGCTTCATGTAACTGAATCCTCAGTTGAGAAAACCTCTCCGTTTTGTTTTGGGAGATAAAAATGTTTAATTGAAAGAAAAGTGCCTCTGATATCACTGATGTCTATCCAAACCAAGGTTCAAAAGGAAGAATTTTTCTAACAGCATCACCTTGCAGTTGTATTACCAGGCTTTAGTAACAAAACAGAAAATAAGGTAATTCAATGCTCTCTCCAATAGATCACTTATGTCAGGTATGTTTCATCTCTACAAGTTGATTTTTTTATACCTTACTGAAATTATTAAGTGGATGCTGAAACCCGCAGCTGCCTGGAAGGTAGAAAATCAATGTAAACATGTCCATAATATAAATTAAAGTGTGGATGATGGGTTTCGCTTGTGAATTCAGTGAATACTCTGAGTCTTTTAAGTACATTATTGTTTGCAGTCGTTTGCATTGTGGTTACACAGAGCGTATGGTATTACTTTGCTTCATGCTGTGTGTACAAATGCCAGAAACACAAACGCAGCGCAGACCACCCTGAGCTCCATCCAAACGTATCCCTCATTATTCCCTCCATCCCTGTCGTTTCATGAGGGGAGAAGGATTCAGACAACAACAGTGACGGGCTGATCTGCTCCGTAGTCAGAGAAAGGAACGAGGGTTGAGCCACAGGAGGACAGTGAGACGATAAAGAGGACAACAGTAGTGCTCAGAGCCTGTGTGTAAAAAAAATGGAGAGAAGAAGAGGAGAAAAAGCAAGATAAGAAGAGGTAAGTGGTTTACAGTGCTGTGTATACTGTACGTAGGAGGAGTGGAGCGGGAGCAGCAAGACTAGTGGAAGTGGCATTGACTGGATTGGAAAGACAATAAAAATAGTGCTGACATGGAACAGTTAATGCCTGTGTGTTTGTCAGCATGTAACAGGGAAGTGGGAGAGATGAAATTCTTCCCGGAGCAGTGATAAAAAAAAAGAGAGGAAGAAGAGGAAGAAGAAGAGGAGGAAGAAGAAGAAGAAGGAGAAGAAGGAATGATGTGACACCAAAGAACAGAAGTCTAAGTAAAGGAGAGGGAGAGCACAGGTCGCTTCGATTACGATTCCAGGTGTTAAATCGTGCCTATTTAGTTAACTGCTGATGGGATCGATGGGGAAAATTGAGAAGGAGGGGGACGATGGTGGGAGGGAGGCAATGGGATGAAAAGTGGCAGAGGAGGACAGGAGATGGCGGGGGCAGCGGGGAAAATCGCGGGAGGAAATATGGTTGCCATGCAGAAGCCAGAGCGGTAGAGAAGGGAGGTAAAGAAGGAGGGAGGAAAGAGGGATGGAGGGTTGTGATGATGGATGTGCTGCTCTCGTTTCGTGCCCCCTAACGAAGACTCTAATTAGTGTTTGTGTAATTCCACACTGTCTCCTCCGCCTGCTCATCTTAATTAACTACATTCATCTTCTCCTCCCTCCATCCATCCCTTTCTCTCTCGCCCTCCCTCCCTCTGCCCTCCTAAAATAACATACTGACTGTCTGAACCCCACCTGGACCAGACCTGCTTTTACTTACTCACTATCTCTCCCCTCCTCCCTGCCACTTGCCTTTACCCCCACCCTCCCACCCCCTCTTCACTCCATCCCTTTACCATTATGCATCCTTCTGCCATCTGATGTCTCTCTCCCTCTGTTTTCTTCCCGCCTCACCTTGAAAAAACACTATCCTCTTTTTTGCTTTTTTTTTTTTGCTCTGCCTCTCTTGCAGCTGCCTGTGTTAGTGCTTGGCCGGTGTAAAAGCCTGCCCACCCCTGTGAGGCTCCAGAGCCGTGTATTGTGACGGGCCATTTAGTCATTCCGGTCATTAATTTCATCAATAGGCTCAAGAAGTAGCAGCGACACCACCAGAAATACATGGCTTCTTCAAGTTAGTCATACATTAAAGCCAAGTGACACACCACCACCACTACCTAGACGCAGTAACTCTGCAACAAATTGAGGATGACACGAGGCAAACGAAACAAGCAAGCAGGGGAAAAGGAGCCACACAAATGATTTAGCTGATTCTGGCTCTACTTCAGCTATATGAGGGCCAATTGGGTTTAGGGGGACAGTTACACAAGTGTTTGAATGGCAGTCGGAGGGGGAGGAGAGACGGAGGAGGATGTGTGAAGTGCATTTACAGATGGAGATGACAGGGCTGTTGATGACTGGTCTGTATTGTGTTATTGTAGCGAGCCACGGATGGATCGGAGTACCTGCCATCATTTAGCCCCACAGTCTGAAATGGCTTTCCTGCTTTCAGCCTTTCAGCAGTCAGTCAGTGTGACAAAAGACTGCTGGGAGTCAGAGCCTCTGTTTCTCAGCACCCTATCTCTACAGAAACGTGCACACACTTGTGCTCGCCCACATGCCTACACAGTCGTGAGTATTCTGCACACATGGGTACCCATGCACACAAACTCAATCAGACGAGCTGCAGAGGAGAGCCCTTAGCACTCACTGTTGCACAAATCGGGTGCCATTCAAAGTTGGTACAAGAGAAAAAAAACATTTCATTTCATATGTCTTTTGTTTGTGTGTGTGTGTGTGTGTTAACATGTTTGTGTTTACGAATGCTCTGGACACAGCGGTAAGCTCTAGTTTGCTGAGAGCAGCAGAAATGTTTTCTCATCCTCTTTGGTATGGACACCAAAGACCCACTTACACCCATAACGCACCATCATGACCCAGAATGCTTTTCACCCTTTAAATTTGCTGGCTGCCCAGCTCAGATAGCCATCATATTGCCCACATGGAGAAAAGACACAAATGCACACACACATACACACACATACAAACACACAAATGCTCAGCCTACACACATGCTACACTGATAGCAATTACAAGCCAATCGGTCCCACCTCCTGCTGAGGGTCAGAGGTTAATCTACCAGGGTTTCACCTGACAGCCCTTCCTCGCAGTGGCCGAGAGAGGCCGAGAGCAACGGGTAAATAGAGATAGAGCAAGGAAGGAGGAAGCCAGGAGCAATAGGCCGACAGAGATAGCAGCGGAGGGGATTGAGATAGAATGACAAAGAGGAAGCTACAGGCAAGAGAGAAAGAAATGCAGAGAGAGGAAAAGAAAGAAGAGAGACAGCGAGTGAACAGAGATACAGGAATAGAGGACACCAACTGTCTACCAATCACGATGGTCCAAATGGGCAAAAATGTCCCCACTGTCCTTTCAACTTGCTTCACAGATATGATGTCACCATCAGAAGCTGCAAGGAGCCGTCCTTGAGGGTGTAAGATGCCTTTAGGCATTGATCTCAGATCAGCTTAGCCACTGGAATACCTAACCTTTAACAATGAAAGAGAAATGCAAATCTGACCTTAGATGACAGTGTAAGTTAAACCTCTTCCCACTCTCCTAATCTCAGTACCCACTGGGCTCGGCGTCACCTGTGCTGCTGCTGCCGCCGCTGCTGCTGTGGCTGATGAAATGTAGATGTTACAAAGAACGGGTGGCAGCTGGCTTTTTCAACCTGCACCTGTTCCTTTTCTATGTGTGTGCATGTGTGTCTGTCTGCTTATCCGAAGGGGAGGGGGCATTCCTGTGTATGTGTGCATACGTGCAGTCTTCAGTGTTTCTGTGCTGTCTGCAGAAGTACACTCGCGGGGAATAATACAGTGCTGAGACTTGTGATATATGAGGCGTCAGGAACATTTGTCTAAATAGCCCCAAAGCCCAACCACTCTTCTACACAAGCTTGCAGCAGCGCATGTACGTGCACGTGCTTATAAGACAAAGACACACACACGCGCCCACTGTTTTAACTATCTACTTAAAAGGCTTAAACTTATTATATTGTTGTCACATCTGTAATTTGTACAAATGATTATTAAGAATGAAATTAAAACAGAATAAATTAGAACATGACAAAGATGCTTCAAATACATGTTTGCTGCATGAGACAACTAATGAATAAATCATATGATGCTCTGTGACATGTCTGAAATATCAATACTTTAATATGAAATACTTTAATCAATATATAAGAGTAAAGGTTCTTTAACTATTCTGTGATGAAACACACTTCTCATGGGAGTGGTCTCTTCCAAGGGACAATCCAGACACCCACAGTGCATTTGGGGTCACTGAATGGTTTAATGAGTTCAATAGTGATGTGAATGAAATGTTGCGTTGACGAAGTCACCACTTTTGAACGTCTACAGCATAATGCGATCTGACTTTGCGATGGCAGTAGCTAAAACCACATTATCAAACTTAATCAACAGCGATCTCATATCTGGTCACCCTCACAACTTGAGTTTAATTTGACCTTTTCTGTCATTTAGATTATGATTAGTTACAGTCAGTGTACAAACAACAATAAAGAGTCAACGCAGCGTGATTTTGGATTGAATTTCTTAGCATATTCGGCATGCTGTAGATAATTTTCTAGAGGTGCACATTTAATAAATGTTGTTAATACTTAATCTTGTTGGAGTGTATTTAACTTTGCAGGTCTGAATCTGTCTGTCTAATTGATTCTTTGTACTTGTTTTAGTTAATTGTTTTGTCAGTTTGTTTAAGTAAGTTTTTCCCTTCTTTTTTATATACCAAGAAACATTTTTGCACCTCTGGCTCATGGTTGCCCAACACCTAACACACTAAGACACTTTGTTTT
>JAVQJZ010093423.1:0-11229 GCA_036025355.1 Leiopotherapon unicolor
GAGACATTCTTGAATCGACGTAATAGACTCTTATGCATAACTTGTGATGTCTCTATTGCTGCTCAGCACCAGGCAGGGGGTGGAAAGGCCCGTCCTTACTCAGAGCTATCAGTCAAACCCTGGTCTCTCCTCGGCCTGCTATATGTGGCACTTTAACTTCCTTTTTGAAATTTCTAATCAAGGATGTGGTGCTAAATGAATTTAATTCGTTCTGGAAAGGAAGATGGAATATTTTAACACTTCTAGTGACTCCCTGCGGAGGAGGTCAGAGGCAAGTCGGAGACCTCTACTCCAGCTACAACTGAAAACAACTTCCCCACTTGTTTTTCATCCGCTATGTTTAACACAGCTGACATTTTGCCTTGGTGCCATTGGTAAACATTGCCAAAGTAGCAAGCACGAAAGTTGTGGTGTCATAACTCACCACCGCAAAATGAGGCCGCTCACTGGGAGCGGTGGAAAGAAGAAACACAAGGCGCTCTGCTCATCGCCCCCCTCCAGTGAGGAATGCACACACTGCAAACCAGTTTCTAGTTGGGGTACGCCACATCCTGGTACTTTTATCTTTAACCCCTGACCCCAGGCACATCTGGAAACATAGTTGGACTCAAACATGAGGAAGTTTTCTTTTCTCTTCGCTCGAAGCGATTGTGGAGGAGAAGCTTTTAAGTTTTTCTGCGACAGAAGACAGAGCAGGGATGTTTAATGGCTGCACTGGCTATGAACTCTGGGATATTGACCATTTGAGCAGTACGGTGAGCGAGCATGGGACACCGAGATGGGTGAGAAAACACTATTGTTCTTTTTGGCCGGGTGGCTTCAAGACTTGGAAGCAGATAAACATCTCAGCTGGAGCTGGTCGTCTTTGATGTCTGAGGATGATGATCTGGACACCGAACCGGAGCCAGTGCAAACATGCCAAGCAGGAGATTTTGAAATGACTCGTATAGACGCTTTTTTCCTTCTTCTTGAGATCAACTGTTTCCAATCAGCTCTTTATTGGTTATTTTATTACACAGCCTGAATACTGCTTTTGCTAAGTGGTATAAAGGTGGAACATTTTGACCTTTCTTGTTGAGTGTGTACATTTCGTGATTTCTTAGAGACAGCCTACGTGAGTGCATCCTCTGCAAACATCCACCACATATGGTCTGTTTTTGTGTAAAATCATCTCCTCATAGTGTCTGCAGGCCTCTTTGACAGCATGAGTCAGCCTGAGGGGGTTTCAGAGGTATAAAAAATTATCTTTCCCTCAGCCAGCCTTTTCAGAATCAAAACAGCAATCAAGTGGAATACAATTAGTGGAATATATGTAGGTATTTATTAGTTGTTTACTATCTGTATTAAGACGATCATCCATTGAAGGAGGAAATTATTTGTATATCAATCTCTCTTTTGGGACTTGTCAGTGAGGTTGTGATTTGATTTGAAGTCTTCCAGCAGAGATTGGTAACCTCTTGAGGTTTTATGATCATTGTTATTTCAGTGTTGCTGGGGGTGGGGTGCGTTGGGGGGGTTTTGGGCCGTAATCCTGGCCATTTAGTAGCGCTGACATTTACTGGAGCAGCGGTTTTATGCCACTGCTTTCTGCTCCTCGTCCAGCCACAGCTGCTTTTTTTATTCCATATAAATGACTATTTCAGAGATAACAGCGGATCTCACAGTGATATGGAAAACTGGAAGAGAAAGGGCTATAATAAAGAGCACCAATACAAAGTGTCTATAGGGAATTTTTTCACCGGTCCAGTGTCTGTCTCAGAGGAAATCTGTGAAGTTTAGATTCCTCAAAAAAAAAAAGCATTTTATACTGATCTTTCATTTTCTCAGGGGAATAAAATTGTATCTCTGAGGTAAATCCTCTGCCCTTTCAAGCATGAACACCCACACTTATTTATTTATTGATGCTTCTCCTCCTTTTTTAAGAATAAATAAATAAATAAAAAATTCCCTCTGACTAATCTTCCACATCTCTGAACATGACACCAAAAAAGCAAGTGCAACATTTGAATTATCAATCACTCTGTTTCAAAAACAATAAACTTAGAGAACAAAAAAACGCCCTTTCTTGCAAGATAAATAAATGTATTTAATGAGATATGAAATGCTTATAAATGTCTTCTCACTCCACGGTTAATTGCAGCTTGTCACCCTAAAGCATTCAGTGATATATTACACACACACAGCAAAGAGTTTTTGTTTTCAGTGTGTGACTTTTATATCACATTTATGCTTTGCGCAGGGTTTTCAAATGTATACACAGTGTCACTATTGTCTGTTCAGTAATTTAAATGTGTGTACCCATATTAATCATTGGAAGTTTAATAGGTAGACTTACATCATTTAGCATCACAGACACCAGATCACTCCCAGGGATTTTTTTGTAGAAAGTCAAAGGGAGCAACGGCATAAAAGCCTCTCTTGCTTGAGAAAAGTGAGCAAGTTCCAAGTAAGGCAATCGCCTCCGCCATTTACATCAAAAATTCACCAATAAAGTCAGTGTGCTGTAAAAACAGGCCATATTTTTACATCTGTGGCCCTTGCTGAGCGAGGCTGCACAGGGAAGACCATTTCACACATCTTACTACCCCGCGGTTTCCTGGCTTACAGTCTCAGAGTCCATGTTCTCCACATTTTCCTGAATGCTCTGCCTCGTTAACTCTTACTCAGACCTGATAGTGTGAGAAGATATTTTGCTCTTTTGTTCTTGATTGTTATGTGTCCAACTTTGTTTCCCAATTTCGTCATGTTTTTTACAGGGTGAAAAAACCCAAGTTGCCTTTACCAGACAGTATCTACACATACATGCTCGGCAAGAACAAAAGAAATGAATGGCATCTCCGAGCTGATTTGGAAAGCTATTGTAAAGCATTTGATCGCTCATGCACATGTTGGCCGTCAAGCTTTTATTATAAGAGAACATGTCAAATGTCAGATTTTGACTTCTCTCTCTCTCTGAAGATAAGTGAAAATCCCAGAAAGCAAAAGTGAGAGAGCGAAGAGAGCAAATGAGACTGAATGTGGCAGAAATAAAAAAAGATGACAGAAGTGCTGACTTCACAGCAACTCTTCCTTTTACATTAGATTTGCAAGCTCTATCAGTGGGAACACATCAGCAGTCATCAGAGGCCGGTTCACCAGGCAGGACGAGAAATCCCGTAAAGAGTCTGGGAGGCAACAGATTAGAGGAGGTCACATCATGCTAATGAGAGTCATTACTATCACATGATAGCCAAATAAACTAATTGCCGGCTTATTTACGAGACAGAGTGTCCTAAATCAAAAGGTTAATTACATCTGAGACAGAGTCCTTCACTGGAAACTGACCTTTAGATTTTCTGTTTTCTTGCTCTTTTTCTTTTTCCGCCCTTCTTTCTCTTTTCTGTACAAGATACAAAAGGCCATATCCAAATAGAGTTGCCTGCTCGTTTCTTGATAAGCTTCAGGCGCAGACCCTTGCCTATTACTTTTTGTGTTTTCCCAGGAAGTGCCTGGCTGCATAATTAGCAAACATCATCAGACAAGACTTGGTGCCACCAAGGACTTTATTTTTCCTGAAGTTTCTGCGCCCCGAAGCTTTCCCCCAGCCACCAAAGAATGTTTGTTCTTCTTGAAATTAGATGGGTTTAATTGCTGTGGAACAACAGCAAAACACCCCCCGCCTCCCACCCTCCTTACACTCACACACACACACACACACACACACACACAAACATGTGCGTGCCAACACCCTCTCATACATAAAAAGTCTAAGATCAGGCTGGCTAATTATGCTAATAGCCAATTGTTCAACCATGGTGATATGTTTACTGAGGGAGTTGATGTGTTTCCTTTTGCTTCGTCATAAGCAGGCTGTCTACGGGTCCTCTGTGAGATCGCTGCACCTGAAGGCAAGAGGACTGTGCCCTCATCCATCCTGCCTAACCCATTACCCTTGGACAGGGAAGAAGATAAATATTGTTGCAGATGCCTAACTCTCTGCAAATGAGATTTTTCAAGCCAGATTTATCAAGCCTTGGCGGGGTGTTTAAGGCTCCAAAACTTGGCCCTCGGCATGATAAAATGGCAGCACATGTTTCTGAATCACCCACCACAGTGTTGTTGCCAAAGGGTTATGATGATATAGTCAACTGCTTTTTTCCTGTTGTGCATCATAGCCTTTGAGGTTCTCATATTCTGTTCTCACAAAGCCTAAAGATCCTAAATAATTTGGATAGAGCGTAATGTTAATCTTTTTTTCCTTTTTTTCCCTTTTTTCACTACTTTCATAACACACATTTTCTTGTTAATAGCATGGATTCAGCAAGTCTTTTGTACTAAAAACAAATGTTTCTATCTTCTGTCTTACTGTTTTTTTCATCATAATGCACTGGCTGTATATCCCCATTTTGTGGAAAGACAGAGAAATGAGACGTTGTATAGAAGTGAGTGGAGAAATTAAGTTCACATTCTCCAGGTTGATTCAAGAAATCCCTGGCCCTGTGTCGGGCACATGTGCTCTTACAGTGTGAATTAGGCAAAAAAAAAAAAAAATTAAATGTAGAAGGAAGAAAAAGATTAGGTATTCTCCCCTGTGTTTAAGATGTAAATCATCTCCCATCAGCTTCAGAAATCGTGATTTTTTTTAAAGGATACACAGCATGTGGCCTGTGCGCACACCCAAACATGCCGAGAAGACAGTCATAGGAAAAATTCATTGGTCCTGCAGTAAAAGTTGTGTATCCGAACCTGTTGCTGCCAAGGCTATGGTCTTAACAGCCCTCCATGGAGCATCCCACAGTGAAGTGCCATATTTATGTTGGCAATATATGCGAAAGAATTAGGATCATAAAACTCTACGGCCACACAAAAGCTCTTAAAGAACCGCTGTTTTGTGAGGTCGGCTTTATTTATGCAACTGCAGGCTGAAGTCCAGTTGTCCGCTTTCTCAAAACAATATTTCCTTTCTTGTCCATCTTTGTAGCTGGAGAGACTGGATAAGATTTACGACTTCAAAATATTTCTCTACTGCTACCATCATCACTGAATCATGCTCGTGTTTTGTTTCACCTATTTTTCCTATGGTGTATTGTTTATTCTTTGGATCACTGGTAGGAATCCAGCCACACAACGCTACACGGCAAGTGTGTGTAACGTGGCATGTCTCCTGCAGGCCTGTAGGACACAATAAGCTGAAAAACATACCTGAAAAATCACAAGGCAAGAAGATAATTTTATTGGAGCAAAAAAGAAGAGTAGTTTTTGTACAACAACAAAAACTGAATCTTGGTTAATTTAGAAGTTAAGGTGAACCTTTACTGTATGTGAGTAATGCAAAGGATCACCACTACACTGAATACTGATATTGCAATCAGTCACCCCTCAGCCTCTTGGGTGACTCGTGGCGCTTAGGTGTTGAAAATGGCAAAGTTCATGACCAACTAAAACATATATATCATAGTCACCTTTTCTAGGGCAGGAGGCACTTGGAAATTTAAACACGCAACAGTATATTTCTATTTGCGTTTTCGGCGTGCATTCCTGCGTATGAAATGTCACCAATGTGGAGAACGTAGCATCACAAAATCTGTTTGGAGATAAGTTATTAAAAGTGAAGCACCACTTTTAATTTTTTACATTTTTTGAAGGGGATCTGGTTGTCACTTTATAATAATTCTGGCAGTGCAGGAGGGAGGAATTACAGCAGAAAACTAACACCAGAGTCCAAGAATACTGTAACTCTAAACTGGAAAACAGTCCCTGCCCACCCCATCATTTCCACCTCCAGGGGTAGCCCTAACCAGCAGCAGCAGCAGCAGCAACGGGGGTCGCTTGTAAAATAAACACAAAATTCAGTCTGAAGACTTTACCTGCCCTTTGAGCCACGAGAGGAAATGCAGACAGGAAGGCTGCTTTTTTACCCGTTCTCCCATCTTCACTGCGGGTAGGGGAACCAATAACATAAAAAGAATGTCATAATGTCAGCCCCTGAGATGAAATCACAAAATAAAAACTTTTTACGTACTTGAGATACCCGGGACGGATGCTCAATTAAAAAAGGGATGGGGCGGTGTCTCCATAAAGGTGACCTTTGACACCGCGCTTCCACTCCAAATCAACACTCTCCTCACACGCTCCGCTCAAGCCAACAGGGAGCCTGGAGTTTCTGCAAATGAACGATCTGTCAGGAGGCTGTTTATATCCCCTCTCCCGCTCCTTTATTTAACACTCTCCCATTAAAAGGGAAGAGCTTTTTAATTAGCTATGGACTCTCCTATTTTAATCAACTCACAAGCGGAGTCCAGCTGTGACAGTCTTGACAGGCGAAGACTGGTGACGTTCCGACTGCTGACTTTCCTCCCAAAACAAAAAAAAGAAGAGAGAGAGAGAGAGAGAGAGAGAGGACCACTGAATTTGCAATCTCGAGCAGTTTAGCGAGATAGATGAGTTTTGAATTAAAGTGTAACAGCCTGTCTCTTTTCAGCTTTTCAGAAGACAGTTTGTAGGAATTTTTAATTGAGTTTGTTCTTAAATATAGGCAACTTCTTCTAATGTTTTGGTCTTCTGCTGTCGGTGCAAGAATGTAAAGGTTTTCCACCTCAAGAGCGCAGAGTCAATCAAGAAAAGATTATAATAAGTCTCATATAATATGTCCTACTCATGCCTGCCCTCAGCCACATCACATATTAATGCATTAAAGACACTGAAAGTTTGATTATACTGGACATTTTGCCAAAATGTGCAGAACATATCCCGCGTGGTGCGTTAATCAAATCCGCTCATCAACGCCATTTGCCTCATCTTCCTTCACTTCCGCCACCGACTACTACTGAGCCGCCTTTTATCCCTGGAGTGGCTTTAAGCTCTTAACCAAAACACAACAAACAATCAAAGTGCAACAGAGGTTCTTGTTTCAGCCATTTGATGTAGCTGCCAGGCAGCCAGTGGGATGCTTTGAATTTAATTTCCTCTATTCACGATGCAGCTTTTATTTACATGACAAGACTGAACAGATTGCGTCGGCCTTGGAAAAGATAAATGAAAGAAGGAAAAAAAAACACACACGCACAACAAACTTGGACAAATTAAAAGCAGATATTTGCCAAACAATGTAATGCAATTAAAATGGTGAGAGAGCCGTCGAGTACGTAATGCGCGTCCACTCACTTCAACCGTCAGTGACTTTTTGATCTTTTATTACACGTATGAGAGTAGCCTACTGTTAGACTATGATGTGCAATCTGCTCGCCTCTCATACTGTCATGCAAATACATTAGCTTAGGAGATGGGTCCCTCCACAGTGCTCTCGGTGGACGGCACTCATTAAACTAATTACACATTGAACCTAAGCTGAGTGGAGCGTAATGAGGTATGTGATATTCGCGAGGAACTTATGCCACTGGGAGCATGCCAATGGAAATTTGTGATGCCACCATTCCACACCTGCCTGAAACCACACATACAGTGAAAACATAATTTGCCTTTTCTGAACAATTTTAGTAATTGGTCATTTGTTTAATTTGGGCCTGGAGGGGGAAGATGGTTGAATCTCTCTGACTCCAAAACCTTATGGATGTTCATACATTTATAATTGATTCATGATGGTAATACTTTACAGCTCTTCTGATTTGAAAGAAAAAGTTCAGCCCTTTCCTGAAATGCAAATGTATTTGCAAGAGGAGATCAGTGGCTTTCTCATACTTGTATGCTGAATGTAAACATAAAGACTGGAACATACCATAGCCCTGTCCAAAGGTTAGAAAAATCTGTAAGGCAGATTTTCTACCTTCAGACAGAGATCTCTCAGCTGCATGTAGATATGAGTGTCATCAATCTTCTCAAAAAGAAACCTATCTTTTCCAAAATGTTGAACTATTCATTTAAAAAGACCACACAACCTCTCCTCAGGGCTCACAACCATAACATTTTAGCCTAAAAAAACTTGGAATGGCTGTTTTGGTAATTTAATTAAAGTTTAATCTTTGTGTATATTTCTGCCCTTCCTGTGTCCATGAGGGCCATAGCCGAGCACTGTTTGTGTGACTTTAACTGTCTGTGTGAGTTCAAGGGAAACACCAGAGAGATAAAACTTAAAGGGACATTTTGAATTTTTTAGTTTGAAGTGGAGTAATGTGGGACACTCTAGTCTTTCTCTTTTTCAAGTCTTTCTTGGATTCCAGCTTGGTCTCCATTTTCCACAGAGGTTTCCACGCTCTCTTTCTTTTGGCTCGTTCAGTCCCCACCTGCAAAAGTTCTTCTTTTCTATACTGTGGTTCATAAAGTTATCGTCTTGGCTCCACAGTGAATGACATTTTGTGGTTGCTGTCACAATCATTCATTTTTATTTTCTTTTATGGGTTGTCTCTTCCATTAAGCGCTGAACCAAACACTGAAACTGTATCTGCAGCATGATACAGTGTGCGGCATTCGTAGAAATACGGAAGTTGTTTGGTTAAGAAAAAGTAGTGCCAAAGGAAAGGGCTGTCTGACATCTCAGTAATGCAGAGAAAAAAAATCTTAATTTTGTGTGGGTTTTTTAGTTGGCTTAATATGTTTTACTGCAGTCCTCATCAACAGCAGTATACTACTTAACTTCTATGTTAGTACTCCAGGCTGCTTCTCCAAACTGGGAGTGAGCCGAACACCTGACAATTAAAAAAAAAAACTGAAGTTACACAATCATACCTGGGCAGACTGCCACTCTGACTTGAACTACTGTGACAAAGCACATCATTGCAAAGCCAAACAACTCGACTTGCCTGTATCAGACTCAAGCCAACAACACATTAAGATCAGGAACTATCGTAAAGGGAAGTTACTCAGAAAGTCCAAAGAATTAAACCTGTCACCTGGGTAATTTTGGCACCATTGGTGTTGCATATACGCAGTTCGGACTGCATAAATCCATGATGAAGCAAAAGCAGAGACCCTCTCCCTAAATTATGAAGTCATGATAAAACTCTCGAGCAGACTTCCCCAAATGACACAGAACGAAGCGAGACAGACAGTCTGACTGGAGAAAGAAGACCGGTGGTGGGCCTATGGTGGATGGAAAAGCCTTCTTGTCTCTTTCACTCAACACCACTGTCATGCTAAAGTGACAGTGATGGTGTGGGGTTTCAACTTCCTGCATTCAGGAGGAGCCAAGGCATGACACACACGGAGGGTCAGTCCCTCCCACCACTACTGCCTCTGAGGTAGGTAGTCCAGGCGTGGAGAGGGGCCCTGTGCTCGTCTGGGGGTGCCATTTTAAAGGTAGAGCCTTCCTGTTTCTAGGTGCGAGAATTACGAAGGTGGTGTTCATGCAGGGACCAACTCTTTGACTCTCTCTGAGCCAGGCGACTAAGCCGTCCAGATATCACTGAGCCAAATCACTGCGCTGCCAGGAGGAACAGTACATTTTCATTTTCAACTGATTCCTTGTCCCTTTAGAGAAGCAGGCTTTATGCTCCCAGCTGGCAGGAACTGAGGCAGAGTGGGTGGCTTTGCTGTCATCTAGTTGTGGGATACATGGATGCCAAAGGGCCAATTTGTACACCGCTCTGGTAAATTCCAAGACTGCTAGAATGGAGGACTTTCCACATGGAGACGGGTGCGCAGGGGCCTGATTTTACACATGCCGTACATGTAAATGCAAGTAGCTGTATTCTTTCAGCAATATCTCAAAAACTTATTTTCTAAAAATTTTTTATTAGCTTCAACCGTGTGCGTGCGAGGGGGGCACGCGCGTGAGGAGAAGAGACGGAGGAAAGCGTTTAATTCTTTGTGCGCTCCATGTAACCTTCTCAGAAGCATGAAGAATTAATTCATTGCTACTTTTATACGTTGCTAATAAATTTGCGCTGCTATTTTTATTACATCTCACACTGAGGAGAGGGCATCACATTTCATTCGGCAGGGCTGTTTGTTAAAATGTTTTATTTCACTACAAACTCTCTAATTCTCCTTCTTTAGTTTCAGCAGCCACCCTGCCTGCTTTCATTCCCCTTTTTTTATTTTTCCCCCCTCTCTCTCTCTCTCCTCACTCAACTAAATGTATCCAGACTGGCTGTGATGGCGTGCGCTGGAAGTTTTCCATGCATCATAATTGTTTCGCTAATTTACTATGCTAATTGAGTAATTAATTCGGGAACAGGAGATTAGAAGGGGGCAAAAATACAGAAATAAATAAACAAGTAAAGCGTTGAGTGTTACCGCCGGGGCTACCGTTTTGTTCTGACATTAGGGATGCAAACTGACTCAAATACTCCAGCATGTTTGCTTCCTTCGCCCAAGGCTAGCTAGTTGATGTGCTTGGTGTGCAGACACGGAGTTAGCATCCCTAACTTCTCACCATGGGACTTGCAAACACTCAGCCACTAACTGCATGCTACGACGCATCAATTGAACTCCAGTGGTGTGGTCAAACTAAATGGCTGTCGCTGCATACGCTTCCAGTGATTTAGCTGCCATTTTATTGCCGAGCACCTTAAACTGAAACGCATAAGCAGGAGGTCATTTAAGTGTCATTGTAATTTCAAGAATCCCAGTTGCGGGGAAATTTCATGAAGCAGAAAAGTAGAGGAGGAGTTTGAATGTGTGGATGAAAAGTCAGCACAATGTGAGAAACATGGAGAGACAAAAACACTAAAAATAAATGGAGACTTTGCAAGCCTGCGTTTCATGGCTGTGTAACTCTATAAGTACTCTTAAAAATAGCTGCTATAAAGCCATAAATGATTAATATAACAAAAAGTCAGAGTCTGAACTACTAATGGAAATAACCTCAATATGACACAACCTTCAGGAAAGTGTTCAGGGTGTCAAGGTGGTTTAGATGATATTTATACTACATCAACATTGGTTTCATCTCCGGCCTAGGACCTCGTGTCCCATCTTCTCTGCTGTAGCACTGCAAACCACCAAATAACAAATTAAAAAAAGCTGGGACTGAAACCGCCGTGTGTCAGAACATAGGACAAATAAAGAAATCTGTGACTACACCACTGCAGAAATGAAATAGATTCTGTTTCTTCATTTCATCAAATGGATGAATGGGTCTTTTTCTGTGTAATTGAGATGAGACACCACAAGATGGCAGCCATCCAATTCACATCTTAAATCCACTGTCTGCTTTGCTGCACATTGAATAACAATCAGCTTTGATGTCTTCATTTTGGATAAAGATATGAATCCCCTTGTGAGAGCTTGCGCTTATTGATTGATTTTCAAACTGGCAGATCTCCACTGAGCCAAAGCAAAAAAAGAAAGAAA
>JAVQJZ010093427.1:0-11079 GCA_036025355.1 Leiopotherapon unicolor
TGCTGTATTATTGGAGTCTTACAGAAAAAAGCCACAACAAAGAAGTCTGGGGTACAGTTGTTAGTGGAGATTTATGACAATTCATAGGTACATTTTCATTTCCAATTTTTCAAGAACTGCAAGCATCAAGAGATGTGGGCTTTATCGATTCCTGTTAGCAACTTAGTTTTTCTTTGCTCTTTGTTTACTGAAATAAAATGAAAATTCCCTTGGATGACTGAGACACTACTGGGATCTATCTGCAATGAAAAAAGAGGAAAAAAATTGTAATGTACAGTATACAATTGTCAAGAGAAAAGCACGGGACTCTGTGACAGATGATGAAAGAGCTTTGTGGTTACAGTAACCGGGCAGACTTTCTGTACTTGTAGGACATTTTCTTCTCTTTTTTTCCCCCTGGATGAGAGACATTAAGAAGTTGAAAGAGCCAAGATCATCGTTTGTTGGCTACAGGCGAGCTTTTCATGTATTGTTCTTAGTGTATCATTTTCACATGGCCCGGTTTGTGATGCAATTTTTAATGCCTAATATATGAGATCCCTGTGTACTATATAAATAAAGGCAATGTGTGATTTGCATATGTCATTTATTGAATTAAGCCCCTTGATTAATATTCATAACAATGATGATCCAGTTAGAGCAATGTCTTTAAAGGTGATATTCAGCTATATTAATACTCACAGAGTTTTGGTAACAAACACTGTGTGATCTCCCAGCTTGAAACCAAACAGGGTGGTTTTAAATGTTAATAAAGTGATGCACACTGTAAAAAAGCATATGTGTGTATGTGGGTCTTCTATGAGTCTCTAAGCACACTCAGATTTGGTGTTAAGACATGTTTGTGGGTGATTTTGAGCTCTCCAGGCAGCTGTGCAGCATCCCATTGTTCTCCCTGAGTTACGCCTTGAAAGCGAAAAACTACGAGTGAAGTCACTCCGCTTCTCCCGTTCTAAATTGTTTATGAGCGCCGTGTCCTTTGATGGAGGCGTCATCACATGGCAAAGAAGGAAATCAAATTAATTGCATGTCCGTTAATCGCATTACATCTTCATTAACATGCTGTGAGTCAGGGCTTAAGCTCATCACACATGCCTGGAGGAATGGAAGAACGGGGAGATGCAAGGGAGTGGTGGTGACGGAGAAACGAGGGTGGGGAGGTGGGGGGGCGAAGGACAAGACAGAGCCAGGGGTTTCCCTCGCGGTAGGGACTCCCTCCTCCACAGTGTCTGTGATTGTGGAAGCGTGTGTGCGTAGGTGCGCGTGCTTAAATTAGTATACGTCTCACTGAAGTGTAGCTGTAGCAGCCACCCTGTAATGTCATGAACGTATAAGGCAGAATCCTCTGCATATATACACCATTTGACTCTATCAGTATGTAACATGTGATGAATAATTCAGTCCTATTACTTATGTAATTTTTTCACACACACACTTTAAATGCCAATTTTTATTCAGACATGGCCATGGTCAACGAGCACAGTTAACCTGGGGCTCTGCAAAGCTTCAAAAATGTAAATGCATGATAATTATTTATATGGTACTCTCGCTCACACATACGCTCTCACATTACTCACCTGTCTGTGCCTGAAACACACCTGGCTGATCAGCTGATCGTGGTCTTTGAGTCTTCACCTTCAGATCATCATCATACGGGTCTGGAAAAGATAGAAAATATTTACTTTTTTTATTCATACAGAATGCATGATATAGATTAAATTATATGAACACCAGTGAGTTAAATCTAAACAAATACTGGCCAATGTATGTCCAGCTTGTTTACTATATGTGTCTGCAGCACACTGAAAGTTGATCTGAAAGCTATAGTAAATAATATAGCGCTTTCCCAGCACCCACTGCTGTTTTGTACATTGAGAGAAGTCGAAAAGGTAAGTTTTTTAAGAACATCCAAAACACGACTCTGGCAAAATAAAAATACAAACGCCTACATTTCCTTGGCTTGCTCGGTGCAGCAGAATATTTAAAGAACACGCTGATACATTTCGGCACACATCGTGCAGAAACAGATAACAGGATGTCTGCATATAATCTCAGAAAATCAGGGGGAAGTCGATTCTGACTGGCTCATTAGCTTAGAGGGAAAACATGAAAAGTCAATAAAAATATACATATAGAAATGGAATGTGATGGTGTTAAGGATTCAGCAGAGAAAAGTTAGTAAGTTAAAAAAGCCTGATTCTAAATATATTAGAGAGCTGAGCTAAAGTGGAACATCTCATATAAATGGTGAGCATTTGTGGAAACAGAGCTTTGCCTTGAGAGAAAGTATGGAAAAAGTAAAATCACGCAACATATCTAAGTCGGTTTTATCTCAATTGGTACAAACATGCGGCAGCATGAGCGCAGACCGTTCTGATCTGTGCAAATGGATTTGTAGGCTTAGTCTCAGCAACACAAGACTTAATCAACTCCCTCGGCGGGGGAAACAATCTTTGATTTAGCAGATCTTTCTCACTTGGGTACTTCTTGCCTATGGGATTTTTTTTGCAGTGGTTGCATTAAGAAGAAGACGCTGGGACATACGGCGTGTTTATTCCATTACGGAGAGTGCAAAAGTGATTGGCACTGAAATTTCCTTGCATTAGCTTCTGTCAAAGACTTGACCTGAGGAAGAACACGAGAGCACGTGCACGGACAGCACATCCTCCACTGCCACCAAACACACACACAAAGAGCGCAAACGCCTGAGAAGTGTGCTGACGCACTGTCATGGTTGCGCAAACACCCACCGCCACCAGCCCTCTAATTTGGCCTTTTACAGAAACAACTCCTTGTCAAGAAACAGACTTGTTTATTTATCCTCCAGCTCCTGCTCTTTCATTCCTACTGTCTAACTCTCCCTCCCATTCCCTTGTTTTGTGCGTTTCTCTCAGCAGGACGACTCATGCTTAAAAGACAAAGTACAATATTTCATCACAGGAACAATGTAATAATTTTGTTGTCTAGATGATATCTGCAGCTGGCTAGCACCCGTGGTGAAAGAAATAACCGCTGCGTGTGTGTGGGTTGCCAGTTTTACTTTGCTTTTCGAAACTATTAGCAAGTGGTGCAACTGGGTTCTGAATGTACTTTAGATGACAATAAACAGATTTCAATTTTGCCTCATTGCTTGGAAAAACAGAATGTCGCTGGATCTAATGTGACAATCAAACCGAGAGTGGAGATGCACACGGCAGCCACCCAGAGTTTTTCAAGCTTTCATTAGCCATACTCAGGTCAGCCCATGCTGCAAACACCCACTTGCTTAGCTGCAGGTTTTACACTAATACTTTACCATCAAAAACACGCAACCTTGTTCCAGAATGCAGTGCCCCTGGATATTCGTGACCCGCATTTCCACAGCTTGGTACTCCCCTCACCTTGACTATAATCACCATCACTGCGGCTCTGCTTACCTTCCTGACCAGTCGCTATTCATCGTCTAAAATTGTTACAAAAAAGGGCAACTTTTCATCCACAGGACTGCTTTTCTTCTTCAGCTCCTTAATAATAAGAGTCTCCGTCCAGTTGACTGTTTGCTGCACACCCCATCGCTGAACAGCACATGAAGCACAGAAACAGAAACTAGGCCTAGAGCGCCTGTCAAGGTTGGAAATTTCTCAATATGCTGTGTGTGTGAGGCTGTGGTAGGAGTGAAAATTGGTTTGTCAGTCAATAGCAACATTGCGTTACTTCCAAAGCCAAACTGTTTATAGTGAGCCACATGATATTGGGGTTACAGGTTGTGTTATACAGACACTTGCTCAGAGCTGGACCTGAATTAAAATGGTGTAAGCAAAAAAAAGTGCCATTTTATTTAGGCAGTACACAACATTTTATCAGTTGTTATTCTTCATCATCTAAACCCTCTCTGTCTTTTCTTGTTATACATCAGTTTTGAAAAATAAAGATGAAATGACCATGCTGCTTATCCAAGTATGTATTTTCCTTAGCAAGCACCCAAACAGCCTTCTGTGAGAATTTAGACAATTTTAATGCATAACACTATACCACACTAAAAATGGCTAACTAGATCTCCCCTGCAATATAAGAACAGGTGCCAACAAAGCCAGCGACTCAGCTTATGTTCCCAGCATAACATGTGCTGCTAATATTACCACCCCACTGAGTGGCTGAAGGGAGTTTGGAAGGATTAAGGTCTGACTGCCTGCTGAAAACATTCATGAGAAACATAAATAATCTAATGAGGCAACAAGACGCCGCTTGCTCCGACAAGACAACTTGAAGCTTCTGAATTCCACTTTCAGACATTTCAGAAGATGTACTGGCTTTTTTATTTTTTGGAGAGTGACAGAGGAAGTGCAGGTCCCAATCAGAGAGTTTCCAAATGATTTTCTGGCAGAATCCGGCACAAATAAAGTCCTGTGTGTGGGTGTATATTCTACCCTTCTGTGCTTCAGAGACATAGAGGTCAGTGAAGCCGGACAGAGGAGTAATGTCTCACATAAAATGACCAGTGAGGACTACTTTTCTCTCTATCTCTTTATTCCCCCCGTTTCTCTCTCTCTCTCTCTCTCTTTCTGTTAGGTCTAGGGCACAGAAGAGGATTTAGATGGACACCGGTGTGGAGTCCGGCACAATCGAAAGGATCAATATGGATAAACCCCTTGAGAGTACTGACCTTTACAAAGCCCACTATATTGTTTAATGTTCTGGACTACACTTTAATGGATACATCATCACACACTTCATCAAATCATCTTGCCCTCTCTCATCCCTCCCTGCTTTTTTTTCCCACCCATTGCAGCTTTGCCTTCATCTCCAGGGGAATCTATTTTCCATCCATAGCTGGCTGTATCGCTTCCAATCGCGCGGCAGGGTCGATAATCCTATGATTGGTCGGGAGCAGAGGTGGAGATGTGATATTTTACTTGCGGTGGTGCTGATGCTTTAGTATCATCTGACAGAAGTGTCAGTCAAGTGGAAATGTGTTTGAGAACCTTCCCCTGACAGACGAAAAGATCACCTGTGTTACAGCTGTGCTGCAGTCAGTGAAAGACACAAAATGATGGACCATCACAGATACATTAACAGAAGGTGAGGGCATTACATGGGTCAGTCTTCTAAAAGCAACTTTCTGAACATGCCCTTATACAGATGATTTAATGAGAGCACTTGATATTGGAACAAACAGAAAGAAAACTGTGGAAAGCAGTCACTCATCACCGTTCCTTTCAAACCATCTCAGCTGTCTCTCCTCCTCTGGGGCTATGAGTTAAGGTCAATCATCTTATGAGTAGCTGCTTTCAGGGGTAGGTAGAACTTTGTTTGGATATGCAAGAACTAGATTGTCGAACCTTTGACCGAATATAAAGCTGAATATGAAGCAGAAAATTTGAAAAAACTCTTAGATAAAAATATCTAAAAAAAAAAAAGAAAGTCATGCATTGCTCAGGTGAAAAAGTTGGTCGAATGAAGCAAAATGCAGCAAAATATACTGTCAACAGACGGAGTGGCTAAATCATGACGTGCATGAAGCATATGACCTCCACCCCAGCTTCATCATATCTATGTGCGGGGACGATGAGACTGCAGCAGTCACCAAATGAATGCATGAAATAAACATTTATTGATATTCTTTTGTCATTTTTTTAAGACATTGCGTTGCTTTGCTTTGATTGGCACTTTTTAATTGGTTGACTTTTGTAGAGTGTGGCACAGAAACAGCATAACAATCGGATAAAGTGTTAAGGTTTAGTGGTTATCTGAGGATAACCATAATCATTTGTTTGACTGCTTGGCGCCCAGCTGCTAAGAATAAAGCAAAGGTTCTCCCTCCGGCCTCATCTTCCTCTTTGCTCCGGGCCATTTTCCCTGGTTCTTCCCAACAAACAAACAGTTTGTGAGGTAGCATGTAGAAGGACAAAGTCCCATTCACAGCCTGCTGCTATCGCTCAGCAGGCAGAGGCCTTTGTCAGCTTCCTCAACTTAATGCAAAGAGCGGTGGGATAGCCTCAGCGAACACACACCAGCACGGACGCATGAACGCAGCATACTGAGCCCTCTAAATACACATTAGCAATGACACCAAAGCTCAAATATACCTTCATGTGGCACTCACACACACACGCTGAGACACACACACACACACCTTCACAATGGGAAGTAAATATGGCTGATAAATAAACGTCGTGCAGTAAAGCGGTTTTGAGCTCGTACAAAGCAGCAGGCTAGGGAAGGGGATTGGGGCAGAGCCAGTTAGAGCCACAGGCTCCTTTGTCAGACTGAGCTGGGATTTAAGCCTGCTGGGAAGACTGTATGTATGTGTGTGTGTGTGTGTACGTGTGTGTGTTTTGTATGTGTGTGTGTGGCATGAGAGAGCATATGGAAATATGGTAAAACAGCTGTGTTAAGTAAGCGGCATGCACATAAACCGCGGCATGGAAATGTTCGCTGTTCACTACGGTCAGCCTTTTCAGTGCAGTGTATATGATTGAAGGCACACTCTACTAAACACGCACAATCAAACACACACACACACACACTTGCTCACAAACACACACAGAGCCATTTCTCAGCCGTATATCAAATCTCAGCTTATAGCTCTCTGGTGCTGTCCATTTACTCCAGGGTCCATCTGGGAGAGCCCAAACTGATAGAGGCGCACCATAATGGACTTTTTATAAGCTACTGGACAGACAGACCCACTCCATCTCTCACTCGCTCCCTCTCCCTCTCTCTCTCTCAAACTCCTCTGCCACCTCTTTCTCTCTCAGCAGCAGATATGAAGAGAGAAGTTGAATCAGGTGGGTGCAGGACAGCGTCTGCCTGACTGTGGGGGCCTCAAGGTCATTGGTGTGCCTTCAAAATGGATTCAGAATCTAGTTTTCTCAGCACCACAGGCCGACTCGTCTTTTTTGTTTCACACCTACACACTCGCACATATACACACAGATCAACACAACCCCTTCTACACTTCCAAACTGCCAAATTGGCTTTGTTTCATTTCACTTTCATTCTCAATCCCAAATTGCCCTTTTTTCCCCGTTTTTCTTTCTCTTATTAGATATTTTCAAATCTTCCAACTCCCACACAGTCATCTGCCCTCCGCCCCCTCAGCCTCTGTCTTCTACCTCAGCCTTTCCTTCTCTCTCCATTCCATAACAAGATGAGAATTTCGATGGATTTAGAGTCCAGCGGACTGCAAGCAAAGCTGCAGCGCTGCAATCAAGGGGCAATCGATGCAGGGATGGCCGGTGCAATTCATTCAAAGCAGTGAAAGGAAGATTACTCCGCTGCATTGGCCTGATCAATTACAGACAATTACACCCATGGTTTAGCATGTTTGCACAGGAACCTCTGCATAGTGCGTTTAAAATAAGGCGCCAGAGCAGTGTTTACAATCATGGCTGGGAGCACGTTAAACAGATCAATTTGAGAAAAGCTTGGGCACCTGGTGAACTTGTTGCAAAGCCGGCGCTGGTGCACATTGTGTCCAAACCTCAGCCCGACACGCACTGTCCAAAGCTACCACAGTCTTCTGAGTGAAGACCTTGTGTCCTCTCGTCTTTCAGTCTGGCCCAGATCTGTCTCCAATGTCTGCTAATTAAATAATTAAACTCAAGTGGATGGGGAGGCAGGTATAATATTTACCATTTCTATCATCTTACTTCAGCTTGTCAGCACGCTAACATTGTTAATTAGCAGATGAGATGAAGTACGGAGTAAGTTAATGGGTATACCAGATAACATATCATCCATTATTGGACAAAAGAAACTTGACTGTCGCGCTAGAGGGAAAGGTAAGAGATCACTTACGTTTCAGTTACAGTTCATCATAGGCTGAACATAAACGCCTGTATTAAATTTTACAATCCATTCTATAGTTGAAGAGACATTTTTATATAAAACTGCAAACATGACCTTCATGGTGGAGCTAAAGGAAAGGTCAGGAGGTCGCCACAATCCTTCGATTACATCCAAAAGGTGTCCATCTATCCAATAATTGACAGTTTAACACTTAAACATACAAAAAATACCACCTGGTGATGCAGATTAAGGAAAAATAAGGAGGTCGAAGGGACTGTCGATGTGGGATTCACACTCTGGTGGATCAGTGATGTCATGTCATCGCAGCCCACCAAAAAGCTGTGAAGTCTAAAAACCAGCTATTAGTGCTGAAGTTCAGGAGTAATGTTGTGTCCAACTATCAGCATTAAATGGAGTTAAAACCACAGTGATGCTGTTTAACTTTCTTTTTTCTTTTAGTGGTTCACTAGTGGTTGCTGAAAGCTCAAGGTTGGAAGAATTTTAACCCCCACATAGCGAGGCTTGCAATCCTTAACATGAGGTGAAGACAACAGAGTGAAATCGTGAACTCAGCCGACAGCGCAGCCCACGATCTCTGTCACATGTCACCCCCCTCTCTGTGCCTTCATCTTTCCCCTGCCTCTCTCCCTCTGATACTGATCTGCCAAAAACATCACCTAAAAATATCTACCATGCTACCCGGCCGGGGCTTTTTCACAAGACAACGCTGATATGTATGTACATGACACAGCCACGGGAAAAAAAAAAAGATCGATTACCCGCTCGCATACGCCTCTGCAGTGGCCATAGTTGCCATAGCAACACCGTCATGCTGACGCCGTACGGGAACGGTGGGGCCGCGGGTGGGGGTGGTTTAGCAGGGAGACGGAGGGTGGGAGACGGATTATAAATCAGCGTCCACACTCGGTCTTGTGTCTCACGGAGAAGTGAAAGGAGTCGGCAGACGGCTGTTCTCAACTGTGGTGAAGGGCAGCTGCTGTGCCGTTGCTATGACTAGTATCCCTTTCTTTTTCTTCCTGCCTGTTTCTTCCTTTGAATTTGAGCCTATCTATAGTTTTTCACACTTTGTTAATGTTCTCTGTCTTTCTTTGCAGTTAGGTTGTATTTCATCTTTCTTTTAATCAGAGCATTTCTTCAGCAGTTCATTTTTCATCACAGTATTTCTTACGCCTCGAACACAGATGCAGCAATAATAATCATTCCGTTCCCTTGTATGTTTTTTTTTTTTTTTTTTTTTTTGCCATGTGTGAGCGCTTACAGTATCTGCATCTCTTGCATAAGCCCACGTGTTAATGTCGGCCGTATATGTTCAATCACGCGTGGCATTGATTCCTCTCTCTGGTAATCAACAATGAAAGCAGTCGGCGCTCCCTGCTAATAAGAGAACTGAGCGCAATTTATGACTGCCACAGAAAATTAGCCACATCTGCCTACACGCCGAAATGCATCCGTGCAACTGTTGCCTCATAAACACACACACACACACAACACACAACAACTGGCCTTGCATGGGCACTTAGCTCATAGGCCAAAACTACCCGGAGCCCACTCTGGCAGGTGTTTGTCATGATTCATGACAGAGGAGCAGGAAAGGAGCCAGACTTTCGTCCTCCACTTGGTCGGAGGGGCAGAAGAAATGATACTCGCCCTCAACCCCTCTTCTGAGAACACAAACACTCACACGCCACTTACCTCTGCTCTGTCAACCGCCTTTCATCAGAGGGAAGGGTCAGTGCAGCAGGACAGGGGTGCGATCTTTGGGGCCACGCACCCTCACTCCACACCGACATGCACCCCAGGACTGCCACGCAAAGACACACACATTCGCACGCACATACGCACAGATGTGGCTCAGCTGCAGCGAGCTACTGCTCCAGTCTCCAAGCAAGACGGGGAGCTGAATCGACCCCAGGGTGGAAAAAAAATACACACAGGAGCTCAATGAGAGTCTGTGACACAGCCAAGCACTGATAACCCCGTCCTGAATCAGAAAAATAAGACATTTTTTTTTTCAGCTGGGAACCAGGAGATTGAGGTGTGAGCTGAAAACTGGAAAGCGCAACAAAGTCATTGTGGTGTTATTGTAGCTGTTGCTGCATTTTTGTGATTTTTTATTTTTTAAGTCTGTTTTTCTGTATTGTTTTTACCTCTTGGAGACCATCATGCTGTGGTGCAGTCACTGATACAGCTCCTAATGCACTCTGTGTTCTGTTTAATATCTACTTTTTAATATCCAGATTAATTTTGGACTCTTCAGTTACAATACGTTCCGTTTTGTTACAGATGATTTTGTACTCTTCGTCAGATGTAATAGCCTTTCATTTGAGCACTTTTGGCATCCATAATATAATTGCAAGAGTTCTCTCAGTGACTGTAATTTTCCCGGCGAGGCTATGCCTTTGGAACAATATGTTCTACAAACCGATGCACATCAAAACACACTCATTCACACAAAAACACAACCGTGACACCGCGCTCATGTAAGAGGCACATGCTCGCTCACACAAACATGCTCGCATCCTCCCACACATTACCCACTCCCGCTTGGAGAGAGTGACCTCGGTGGTTTGTGCAGGGGAATCAAAAGTAGTTGGTGTATTGGCGAAGCAGACTTAAGTAACCAGCAGTTCAGCTCCACAGTCAGGCAGTCAGAGTCTACGAAGCCCCGCAAATATCCATATAAATAAACTGCACAGTGGCACATTGAAAGCTCTCCGATGCTGAGGTGCATCGACAAGAAATTGCACAATGTTCCTTTCCAAAAACAGAGCTCAGCATTAGCGGAGGCACAGTGCTGAAGTCGTACTTACATTACATTAATCATGTATTATACATTCATCACTGGCTCATTCAGCCTTGGCATTTGGCTGACTGGTTATATCCAATCACATTCATTGTGATGCACAAAGTGACTCTTTTAACCGGCTGTCTCTTACTACTGTTGCAGCTTCTCCACCAATCCCAAACTCCCCCTTACACGCTATGTTTTTGGTAAGGTTGATTTAAGATCAAGATTGCCTCCACTACTGCTGAGCCCTGTTTTTGGAAAGGGACATCATGCAATTTCTTGTAGATGAGCCTCAGAAACAGAGGGCTTTCAGTGTGCCACTGAGCAGTCTATTTATATGGATGTGTTTATTGGTGCGGAGATTATTTGGATCCTCCTCCTCCCACAAACAGCAGAACCCTTTTCAACCTTGTCTCCATGATATTAAGTTCATGTCTGCTCAAATGTTTTAACATAATGGCTGCCAGGGAGATGGTCAGGGGTTAGATGGTACACTTACAGAC
>JAVQJZ010093502.1:0-15506 GCA_036025355.1 Leiopotherapon unicolor
ATAGTTGATGAGCATGCACTCACTAATGATGTTAATTATGTTATTAACAACATCTAGACTTTCATCTGTAAGTTGTTATGAATTTACTGTCATAGCCTCCTAGAAAAAAACATCAGTGGCAGGAGAAGGAAGAAAAATAAAGTAAAACCACATGAGATTTGTGCTCAAGCTCAGTACGCAGTACTAGTGTAAATGTACTTAATTCCTCTCCTCGCCTCTGTAGAAGTAACAAGTCAAAGTGACACATCACACTGAAATAGGTCTAATCTGACTATATTTTCTGCAGATTCACCAGACTTGCCCTTCCTCCCACTTCTGTCCTCGTTTTTCTCATGATACAATAAATCAGAGTATCCAGGGGTCTGTCTCTTTCTGGCTCTCTGCCCCACTTACTAAGCTTCATGCTGGAAGGACTGTGTGTGACCTGCAGCCCTGCCTGGTGTGTATTTAAACCTTCCACTCTCCCCTGACGGCCCGATCGTGTAACTGCTGGCATGGAGGGAGAATATGAGGCTGGGGATATCCAGTGTCCTTTAAGTGGTATGTAAACATTGTGGTACAGTCTACGGGAGGTTTTTTTTTTTTCATGTCAAAACTACAGCGAGACTGATGTGTCCTTTGAAATATACAATCCAGAGTGTAGCCTCAAGCAGAGATGGGCTCGGAAAGTGTGTGTGTGTGTGTGTGTGTGTGTGTTTTGTAAGAGCAGATTGTTTGAAACACTAATGTATGAGCCAGCTTGGAAAGAATTTCTGAAAGCTTTGTGATGTAGCGGGGAGACAGTTGACGGTAACCTGGCAAAATGATGTGTGTCTGTGTTTGTGTGTGTGTACGCGCAGCTTCGTGGTGGCTTTAAATACGGATCAACCTCCCGTAAAACACGCAGCTTGTCAGGTGAAACGACAGCACTGATCATCCTAGCAAAGACCTCAATAAAGAAAAATAATGTGAATGTTTGTGCGTGTGTGCAGCTGTCTGACAGTTGTGATGAATAAAGGAATAGGTAGACTGAGACAGCATTGATTTCCCACTCTGAGTGCTGCGGCTGTGTTTCTTTTTTTTCTTCTTTTTCAGTTGGACACAAAAGTATACGTGTGTTTGTACTCGGGGCTTGAGGCGCTGAGTGTATTATGCATTGTCTCACGCTTTGCTAGATGCCCTTAGATGCCTGATAGTGGGTAGAACTGCTTGTACACACTACTTCCCTCCGCTATATCTGTGTTTTTTCCATAAAAATATGCAAGATGCAGCGGGTTTGCTGTCAGTGCTCCGGGCAGCCGGTTCACTGGACAAGACTGAACAAATAAATACAACTGAACCTCTCTTCAGAAGCATTGTAGGTGCTCTAAATCTGATGTAACCTCTGTGAATGAACCTATCTGGGCCTTTCTGGGTTTGTGGGTATTTTTCTGTCATCTGTATGCTGTTTGTTTCAAGGTGTTTGCCACAAAATGAAACCTCAAAGCCTTTAAAAGGTTCAAAAAAGGGCAGGGCTTTAGGAAACTATGGGTGAAACAGGATATGTGTGTGTGTGTGTGTTTTTGTGTGTTTGTAAAGGCTTCAGTCATTCACCCCACATGAACTACTGTCTTTTGTTTCTTCTCTAAAACACAGCAGGGGCTGATTGTCTGTATTGTCACTCACAGATGATTACTGTGGCAGTGACTGACTGCTGAGCTCCGTTGCTTTCCAAACATTTATGACCACGCCGACTTACTTTTTGTTCTTTCTTTCTCTCTCTCTCTCTCTCTCTCCCTCCTCTCTCCATTCCTTTGACTTCCTCCATTCTCTGCCCCTCTCTTATCTGCTACAGATGGCGTTTCTCCCCGTCCTCGTCCTGTTGCTGCTGACTGTTGCTCATCGTGCCACCGGTCAAGACTCTGAGGGCTCTGAGACTCTCCCAAGAGGCTGCGGTTGGGGCCTCGTGCGTCCCTACACCCTCCTCTGTGACCTGGACTCCATATGGGGTGTGGCTGTTGAGTCGGTGGCTGCTGGCGGGGCGCTGGCTGCCATCTTGCTCGCCCTGGTCTTGCTGTGTCGTTTACGCCACATTAGTGAGGCTGAGAAGCGCAGCGGCGTGGGACCCATCCTCCTGCTGCTCCTCGGCATCCTTGGCTTGTTCGGTCTGAGCTTTGCTTACCTGATTGAGCAGGATGAGTCTTTATGTTTGCTCCGCAGGGCCCTGTGGGGTCTCCTGTTTGCAGTCTGCTTCTCCTGTCTCCTGGTGCAGGGTGTCCGCCTGCGCAGGCTGGGCCGCGAGCGCCGGAGCCCTGGTGGCTGCGCCCTGACAGGCCTCGCACTGGGTCTGAGTGCTGTGCAGGGCATCATCGCCGCAGAGTGGTTACTCCTGACCGTGCTGAGGGAGGGGCGGGCTGCCTGTCAGTACCTGCCACTGGACTTCTCGCTGGCCTGCAGCTATGTGCTGGCACTTCTACTAGCCGCGCTGACTGCCGCCTCCCTTGCCCTGTGTAGCAAGACGCGTCAGTGGCGCTGCAACGCTGTCTGGCTGCTGGTGACCTGCTTGCTATCGCTGCTGCTGTGGGTGGCCTGGGTGGGCTTCTACCTTTACGGCAACGCCTGGCTGGGGAGATCCCCGGACTGGAACGACCCGGCCTTGGCCATCGCTTTAGTGGCTCAGGGCTGGCTGCTGCTCATCTTCCACGCCATTCCTGAATCCCACATCTGCCTGAGACCCCCTCCGCAGCCCACAGCCCCAGATTACTTTGACACCTCCCAGAATTCAACGCGGATGAGGGAGACCAGCTTCGACGAAGACATCCCCCTCTCTCACAGGCAGTTTGTGGAGAACCAGGGCTACGGATACAGCGACGAGAACACTGCAGGTACGGTACAGTCCAATGTTTCACAGCAGACAGGCGTAATATGTGCAAACAGGCTGTAGATGGAATGTAGGCCAAAGTGAGTAATAGAGCACCAGGAAATATCTGCATGCAGGGCCAGAAATAAGTACAGGAGGAAATTTCTATGGCGCAGGATTACATAGCAAGTGTCTCGTCCTTCAAGTGAGAGACAGTGATGTGGTGAGTCATGGCAAACAATTTCTGTCCGCCTCTCTGCTTATTCCATGCCAGGCCTGAGGAGTGGCGGCGGAGCCGGGCAGCATAACAGCAACACCGGCGCCAGGCCCAGCGCTCCTTTCCGCAGCAACGTCTACCAGCCCACCGAAATGACCATGATCCTGAACGGGGGAGCGGTGAGTACATCCGCCCAGTCACAGGTACACGCCGCTTACACGCCGCTCTCCCATTTCGACCAAGCCGACGAGACTGCATGCACACATTTTTGTGCGTTCCAGACCGTACGCCATTGCGCAAGAATGAGGGAGAGCTGTGAGTGTGTGCGCATCGTCCGTTCATGGGTGCACGGTCATGTGCCTGTACGTGTTGTGTTTTGTGGGCACACGCATGGTTGGGTTCGTCACAAACGGTCACTCATCTGGCGTTGATTTGTGTATGGTTGAGAGCGAGACAGCTCCCGTGTGTGTAAATAAGCCTGCGATGCTATCTGTCCACTGAATGATGGGACTGTCCGCCGTCCTGTCACGCCCCTTCATTATGCAGGATGAATGGGCGCTCGGGCTGGCACAGGTGAACTTGTTCCCAGCCACTGTGTTATGAATTAAGCCTGCCACACAACAGCGCAGCACACCGCTTCACACACCACTGGAGGCTAAAACGCTGAAGCAACACTCTCCGCTGACTAAAAGATTATTTGTAGTCACTATTCCTAGAGATCGCAGCTAGGCGTGCTGATTTAGCCGACAAAAGGGGACGCAGAGACTGCTCTGCATAAAATATCATTAACGCTAACAGTGTTGTTGAGTATTCACTTTAAAGAGAAGTTTATTTATAAGCCTGCTTCGTACTCAGGAGGTGTTTTGCGCGAGGCAGACTGTATTAAATGAGAGACTTACACGTGGCAGTTTAAATGGATAAAGGGACATTTTAAAAATAAAGGCCCAATTAAATAGAAGACAGCATAGGATCCAAGTGCAAGGTAGATAATGGTCTAAGTATGTAAGATTGAGTTAACTGTATAGTTTGGTCATTTTAGAGAGTTACAAGAGGAGGTCGATACCACTCTTGTCTCCAGTGTTGCATAAAGACTGGAAATAAGGGGAACAGCAAGTTGGGCTCTCTCCAAAGGTAACAAAAAAGACCCACCACAACATGTCATTTGTACAGATTAAACTAACAAGGTATAAAAATATACTTTATGCACTTTAGAGGTGCTGGTAGGTGGATTTTGACAGACTCAGGCTTGCTGTTTCCTCCTGCACCCAGTTTTTATGCTAAGCTAAACGACCGCAGGGTGTAGTCCATATTCAGTGTAAGTACACGAGAGTGGTATCGATCATCTCGTCTAACTCTTGGCAACAAAGCAAAGCGTGAGCCCAGTTCCAAAAATGTCAAAATACTGCTTTCAAAGGAGTCGAGATGAGTAAAGGATTTCAAGTTTAGTTTTAAATGTGATGCGCTGGACCAGGTACAGTTTGACAGATGAAATCAGAGGGTTTATATTAATGTTAAAGAGATGAGCAAGTATGAATGGGACATACGCGGCCATCGTATGCATGTATATATAACGAAGCAAGTGTGAGTAAACTGTGTTATCTAGACTTTTTCACTTACACGCTTAATCTTTTCCTCCTCAGGTGCCCTCTGCCCCTCCAACCTACACGGGGAGGCAGCTGTGGTGAGTGAGAGGATTGTAAAGAGGACGCGTGGTAGAAAATGAAGAGAAGAAGAGGATGCGGAGGGTGAGGAGGGAGGGAGTCCGAGATGAGGGAGGCCCTGCCTGGTTGAATTGGACTCGAAACATGGATGCAAACAGGGCCCTCTCACTCTGTGTACAGACTTAAACACTGACTGTGTGCCAATCGACTATTATGAGTATGAGTGTGTGTGAGACTGAGAGAGCGTGGGGGTGTGGAGGACAGAGCTGAAGCTCTTCTAGCGCACAGATCTCTATAGAAGGGTTGAAACAAGTAGCAAAACAAAACGCACGCTGACTCAGACCCTAAAAACATCCACATGCAGTATTCTTTTGCTCTTTTCATTTGATTTGCTCCCCTGAGACTACAGCACTGTAAGCATCTTTGAAAACTGTGAAATCTATGGCTTTTTTCCCCTTGCTCCATCTCTCCTCTCTTCCTGTCTGTCAGGATGTCTTTTTTTTGCCACTCCTCCCGGTGCTGGCGCTCAATTGGAAACATTTGGCTCTGTCCTCCACCCCTGCACGGCGTAGGTGAAGACAGAGCACATGGGCAAACTGTATAGCTCGAGCACAGCGCCCTTCAAAAGAATCCAGCCTCTGTGGGTAGGTATGTAGCGTATATGAGAGGAAAACGTGTGTGGGTGCGAGTGTGTGTGTGTATGTATCCCCTGGCCTACACCTACCACTCCAATGAACTTTCCCTCTCAAGACTGTTACTCCTCGCCTTCATCAACACTCCTCCCTCCTCCCTCTCTATCTCTGTCTGTGAATACAACGCATAACTCTTCTCACCCCGCCTCATCCTACCACCTGCATGGACACTTTGCAAAAATGTGAAACAAAACTGTGAAGCCCAAAACTGTGGTCGAAAAAAAAAAGTTCCCAGTGACCGTGCACACAACAAGAGCAGCCTGAACAGAGGGATCTCAAGCTGCTAATGAACTGCTGTTACATATATATGTAAATATATATGTATGAATATACGATGGAGCAGAGAGGATTCTGATTGGCTGAGGAGGGCATCAGTCATCGGAGGGGCCGCACCGCCTCATGAATCTAGGTCAGACTACTGTGTGCTGCTCTCCCACATCTCCGGTGGCCAGTGGCGGTTTGAACCAGCCAGGAGAAACTGTCACTTTATATCAGAAGGAAACGGAGCGAGGAAATGAAATGGTCTCCTCTTCTTAGTCCCGCTATCTGTGTTCTATGTGTGTGTACGTGAGCATTGTGATTTTGTCCTGAGTTGGCGGGCGGGTGGGATGTCTGCGTGTATGTGGGGGGGGTGGGTTCAAAGTCGAGGTTTGCTTTCTGGTGCTAAATATTCCTCCACACGACTTCCCAGTGAGGCGCAGAACAACACTGGTGCAGATACAGTCGTCGAACTGTGAGTGACAGACTATATTTAGAGCCGTGTGGCTGCCGCATGGAGATATCCGAGAGCTTTGGAAAGATCAGATTGACAGTGCAAGGTAGAAAGAGGAAGATCAAATGGATGGGAAGAGCGAGAGGGAAGGAGATAGGGGGGGAGAGGCGGTCCGAGGGGAGTCTGTGCGACAGCGTGACTTCCTTCAGTCAGTCCAATCTTTGTGAGAAAATGGCTCCCCGGTCTGTCGGCATGTGTGTGTTTGTGTGTGTGTTGTGGGGGCGGCCATGCTGCTTTGCTCTTTGTGGTTGTCTTCTTCATCTGGTGAAGCGTCTCTCCTTCCCTCTCCCCCCCTTCCTCCTCCTCCTCCTCTTCCTCATCCTCCTTCTGTCTCCTTGTGGTCGACCGTAGCTCAAGTCCTCCGTGCCAACAAGGACTCTAGTTTCACTGGAGTCTCCATTTCACGCCCTTTCCCTTCGTCGTGACACCAGCTCTCTCTCTCTCTTCACCCGAGAAGCTGTGTACATAGTAGTGCTGTAAAGCTTTGCTTGCTTGTTTACTTTTTTTTTTTTTTTTTTTACTGTAGGCTAAGTTTAGGCACCAGTGTCACATGACTGACTTCTGCAAACTGTTTTTATTTGGGTTTTTTTTTTTTTTTTTTGTAACTGGTTTGCTTCGTGTTCATACATTTGCTTGTTGTTACATCATGCTTTTATTTTTTGCTGGTGTCTTTTATTTTTTTTAACTAGCATTTTGGAGCTGTTTTCTTTTTGCCAACACTAGATATGATTTTATTCTTTCATTTGATTAATGTTCAAGGAAACTATATGAGTTGTCATTTATAGGGATTTACGTTGGTCGAACCTCCTGCGCAGTATTCTCAGTCAAGGCCACTCTTTGCTGTAACACTTACGGGGATACAAAGATAATTTTATTTTCCTCAGAAAAATGACAATGGCTGTGAATAATTTTTGGCACTTCATGCAGTAAACAGTGACTTATTCTGTAATATTTTGGGGATAATTATAAAAAAACACTAATTTCAAGCCCACTAACAGTCAATTTGGTGACCTTTGGACTCGACTAAGAAAAGACTAAGGGTCAACAGTTGACTGCGGCTGTATATTTATGTCTTAACCACTGGCTGCTCTAAAATAGGACTGGTACCAGCAGGCCAGCTCCATGCCCAAAGAGAGTATGTCCTGCTGTGCCAGGCTCTGTTTGGGCCGACCCTTGTCAGAAACAGGCAACAGGCCCCAGACCTGTTCATCGTAGCCCATGTAGAAGAGCTGTCCTCAGGGTTTTTGGATGGTCAGCAGTAACGAGACAAAGTTCTGGTGTCGTAATACTCGAGAGAGGAGGTGGAGGGATTTCAGTTCTTGTAATGGATTCACTCAATGTGGAATACAAAAAAAAGAGAAACGAATAACATGTGACTTTGTAGATTTTGCACTTGTCAACTACCTATCTGTGCATGCTTATCACCATTTCTACATGTAAGACCTTTCTCAGACGTACTTTTGAATACTAACTCTATTTATGTAAGGGTCATGTGACAGCAATCATAATTTCAGTGTATATCAGATGACACACTTAATGTCTGTGCTTTCTTAAACATGAAAGAGAGCTGGCTCTTGAGAAGCAAAGAGATTATAGTCAGGGGTGGGGAGGGTATGGTCCAAAATAGTGTGATTCCCCAGAAAGGAACAAAATGCCATCATCATTGGACCTAATAATAACTTCCTCTGTTAGTTTGGGGGCCGGAGGGGAGAAAAAAAAAAATCTTCAGGCTGATATCGTCTCTGTGTTTAAAATCAAATAGACTGTGGTGAAATTTGCACAAAACTTCTATATGTTAAGTTTGTCATCCCTGGGCAGCCCATTGAACACCCATCCTCTCTGGGTTTGACATGTCCTTGCCTGTCCTCTCCTGATTTGTCTTGCCTTCAGACTGTTCCAGCGGGGCAGCTGACAGGGGTGATATTGGTTTTCACAGCTGTGACTGTGCAGTGACGCAGCATGCCTATGTATAGAACTTTATTCCCCTGATTAGAAAAATAAAAAAAACAGTTAACTCTCTTGTTTCTGTAACTGAATCAGGAAAAAAAAAAAGTTCAATAAAAGTGTCATGTTTGTAGTTAACTTTTAATTGGATGTGGTGTTTTTTTTTTCCCCAGGTGGCAATACAGTGGTATACATTGTTATTTTAAAATCATAAGTCCAAACAATTGGCTACTTGATTTGACTTTTTAAGCAGGTACCAATAAAAACATTTATATACACAAAATATTTTTTTATTAGTTTTTTAATTAGACCAAGATATGTACTAAGTATAACTTAAAGTTTAAACAATAAACTTATCAGTGGATAACTTTGTTGGTTGGATTTAAAATATAAATCTACACAAAAATCATTGTTGGATTCTTAAAGGAACATTGTGGGAAACGCTCATATTTTGGGAAAAGCATCATATGAGGGGATTATGAGTTTGCATAGCTTAGTACAAAGACTGAAAATGAGAATCAAGGAAATGAGACAGCCCAACTGTACAGAAACGATGCAACACATTAATTAGTTTCTTAGTTACAACATGAGTTTTGAAGGTGCTGGTACACTGCTGGCACAAGGTTAACTGTTTCCGTGTTTCCCATATTCATGCTAAGATAAACTTTATATTTACTTTTGGACATTAGAGTGGTATTAATATTATCATCTAACTAATTGTTAAGCTGTTCGACTTCAACTATACTGTTGTAATTCACTCCCACTGCTCTCAAGAGATACATTTTTGGGCACAGTAGGAGGTATTTCTCAGCAAAAAAGCTCTAAAAACTCACTGTACAAAACCTGCTCAGCACAGACACAGCCAGCGTCTAAGGAGATGATATTACCAGTGTTCTCATTCTGCTTTCCATTTCATTGAGTGTTTTTATAAAACACAAAAACATGTATAATCTATGCAGGAATCTAACTGTATGTTCAGTCCAAAAAGGTTATGTAGCAGCAGCGCTATCTTTTTAAAATCATAAACCTCAGTTAGTGCTAACTAATCTAAATCTAATCCAAAAATATAGTCAGCTGCTTTTAAATTAGACATAAACATTATATCTGTTTTAGGTAGTTGGCATAGTGTTTCCATCTAAGAACACAGTGTTAGTCTAACTTATAATCAGTGTATTACTAGCCCACACAGGAATACGCTCTCTCAGGCTCTCTACGTGTAAACACAGTCGTATTCTGCACCTCTACCTTCAGCCTGGTATCGCAGCCCAGAAACAGTTGTTTGGTTTTGCTCTGACAGCCCGGTGCCCACTCCCTCCTGCTTCTGTGTGATCCAGTTTCAGTCGGGCCCAGTGCTGCCAGACTGTGTGGAGCTGGCTGCACTATCAGATGTCCCCAGAATGAAATGAGCTGTTTTATCACTTTACCCAGTGGCAGCTGTCTCCCAGGCATCCACATACCTGCAAAGCGAGATACATGACCCTCCTCGTGCCTCAGTGTGAGGCGGTGTGCATCAGACTGACTGCGATGGTCAGGAGGTCCATCCATCACATGATCGGGGGGGAAACCAGAAGTATCCTCTCAGGTACGCAAGGTTCAAGGAGGGATGGAAATATGCCAGGAGTGCACTTTATTCTCTCAGTTTAATTGACACACCCAGGAAAAGAGGGTTAAAACCTGTACAGCCTCTTAAGTTGGCATGAAGGAGAGTAAAGAGCTAAAGCGGCCTTTTTTGGATAGTGAACTTTCCACTGCTGACACCTCACATTAAAGATGTCGTTTGCTACCATACGCAAAAACATACGTTTTGAAGTTAAAAGTGATGATGTCAGCAGAATGTATAACCTGTTTGGTACAAATAGGCAAAAATAAAAAATAAAAAATAATATCACCAAAAATATTGATTTGCTAATGTTTATTGTGATGTTGGTATTTCATGTGCTTCAGAAACCATCACACAACTTTTATATGTGGCCAAACTCGGGATGCTGGAGTTGTTGATTTATTGGTAGCAAATTTCTTGTTGTGACATTAAATCTGATCTGAACATCCATCTGCTTTTTCATTAAAAACCCTTGTATACTAATACACTGATGTTGAATAGGGTATAATGTCACACATTCCTTTCTGAAGCAAATATTTAATCCACATTGTTTCAGGAGATACATGTCAGGGGTATTTTCACATAAATAAGTGATAATAACCCTGCTGTAAATTGGAAGATCTAAGCAGAATATTCCTTTTAACCTGCCCCGTCAGATAGTCGTCAATCACCCACTGCTGATCTCAGTGATGTTTTTAAACACCATTCTCTGTTTCCCTGACAGGGTAATTTCCCTTTCTGATAAACAGGATGGAAAGTGCTGCTCTGCACACCAAGTCACCTTTCACTCTGGCCTCAGTTCCTGGCTTGAATGGAAATGCTATATCCTCTGTCTGTGGAGTGATCTGTATTGCAAAGGAAATAGGAAATGACAAGGCAAAGGAATACAACTGGGTTATCTTCCAGTGAGCTATCAGCTAGAGGTGCTGAGGAGAAATATTAACTTTGTTACGAGAGGCTTCACTCTCGGTGGTATAATGTGAACCGTGCTTTATGCTGTTCATTTGTTGGGTGAGGTTGGTGCAAGGAGGTGATCCATCAAAAAGGCAATGAAAGCAATCAACTAATTAGACACGGATCTCAGAGCATAAATCCCTGCCTGGCCATATCTGATTGGTTAAAGGCATTTTTAATGGCTTGTTTGACTGATTGCTCTGGTCAGGTTGACATCAAGCTAACAGGGTTTAATAGCTTTTAAACACCAGAAAACCTTGTACATGGAGCTAATCATTTCAGTTAATAATACCACCCGTCTAGCTCAGGTTTTGAGCCCCTAGTAAAGACGGAGTCACTGCAGCTAAGGATTTGTTGGCAGGCTCAGGAACAGCCAGAAAATCAGTCAGCGATGGTGCAGGGATCAATTTATCCACGCCGCACAGGCTGGGGGTCAGCCACTCACCGCCCTCGGGGGTCATCTGGGTTGGGGGGGTGTGGACTACAGTGCTCTGCGGGGTGGCGGAAACCACCTCAATGGACACGTCCGAGGTGCCAGGCTGTGGGCTCTCTGGAAGATCTGTCATGGCGGAACCCACTGAAGACAAAACAAAATGTGCATCCTCAATATGAAGGAAGCTACGTTGTTGTTTTAAGCAGACCGTGATAAATGTTCATCATTTAGAAATGTGCCTGGTGCACCTCAACAACTCTGCACCCACGAGGCACCACTTAAAAAAACACAAAGAAAATCTCTTCCTGAAAAATTTAAAGCTCACAGAATTGTAAAACAGATCCTTAGATTATTTTTCCAAACCACCATTTCAAAAGGCTCTTTTCTGACAGGTTTTATAGACTTTATACAGCAGATCATTCCATTTCTTGCACAAATGCTGCAATCAGAATGATCAATTAAACAATTAATTAAAAGAAAGAATAATTCTCAAGACCCTCTTTTATCTGTAAAACAGACATAACATTGTGTGTCCTGTTTTTAGAACAGTAAAGTACATTATTGTGGGGTTGAAAGGACTAAATTACTCCTTCATTAGTATCTCAGAAATAGAACAGAAACCCAATTATAGTTGTTAGGAAACAATATTGGAACAAGGCCTGGGCTGAAAACAGTGAACCTGTGAAGAAGCCATGATTCAGCCAGATACTAACACTTTCTCTCCGTGACAGCTGCAGGGCCATTGTGGTGCCCTTTTGTTTTCTGCCAGTAAAAGCCAATGGCTTTGACATTATGGAAGTGAAACTATGATGAATAGGCTGCTATATTTGTCCATTTACACAACAACGAGAGCCACAGACAGATTGTAAATGATGCAAGTGAAAGTTGTTTTGGTCCATTTACACATTAATGACTGAAGCTGTAGTTTTGAACTTCAGTTTCTTCACTCTTTGAGCTGCGTTGAAACCATTTGAGGCACCAATTCTGCACCCATGTCGCTAATTAGTACCTGTTTAATGACTGTAAATAAATTTCTAAGTTTCAGATACCATCAGTAATACGTTTCATTTTTTAACATGCTGTGGAATAAATGAGGCAGAAAACAGCTTGAGTCTGACTTTAACATGATGAACCTTACAAATTTATATAACTGATTAAATAATCTTTGATTATACATTAGTGACAACAACATAAATTGTTATTTTCGTACATTTGCTCTAGCTTCTTACTATTATTACCCTTATGAGTGTACTCCCATGCTCACTACTCTATTTGAAGAGTGCTTGGACTCACGGTAAACATCCACCATGTCAGGCTACAGTCAAGGACAATTCGTGGTGATTCACGAGCTGTCGAGAGCTGCACCTGACCAGTGAGCCGGAACCTTTTGACCCTGACGTATCATCCCATGTCTGCTCTCTGGGTTACTTTGCTCTCTCTCTCTCTCTCTCTCTCTCTCTCTTCCTTTTGTTTACTTTCTCCTTCTCTGACTAATTCTGATTTCATACTGTGAAACGTGAAATGCCAGCAGAGGTATCGCATGGCGGTCTCCTCGGGTCAGATGAGATGAGCGCAGCTGTTGCTGGATCGACTTAAAGAGCGTGTACACAGTTGGGAGGGGGCTTCCCTAAATAATTTCTCTCTCCACCACAGAGTCATTTATCCGTCAGTGCTGGGGGGGCGGTGGGCGTTGCTTGGTTCATTACATCCAAAACAACAACGGGCAAAACCAGCAAACATACTGCAACTTCAGCATCAGTCACCTCCCTCTTCCCCTCCCACACTGCCTGGCTCTAACTCACACATTTCTGGTGCTCTCCCACTTTCCATTTCCATTTCAGGTCCTATCCGAGATGTCAGAAAATGGCTTCCGCTCGGGACGCTCTGGGCCGATTTTCTTGCAAACTCGCCGTCTCTTACGAACGTGCACGGCCTCCCTGACAGAGTGTCAGGTCAGCAGCAGCGGTTAGCAGCACAGTGTGGCGGGGCTGCATGGCGCGCCTTTGTTGTGAGGAATGTGTCGGTGTGGAAGAAACCTGTGTTTATGATGGTGTCATTGTTTGCGAGCCACAAAACAGAGATGCTGTGTGCCACGAGTGTGTGCTCCTTTCACCATCAAAATACACATTCATTTAAAGTGGCTGTTGATCAATACTTTTTGGATGGATGGGTCACATCGCTGTTTTAATGTAAAAAGCAGTCGCTAGCAATGGCAAACTCGCAGTGATTTATTATCTAGTTTTACTGTGACATTCAGCTGTTTCTTTTTGTTTTTTTTTTTTTACTGCTGGCTCACGACTTCACTGTTTTGATTCACTCCCTTTCTTGCCATGTTTGGTTGAAGCAGGCGTCTCTTTCAGTAAAAACACTCTAAACCCCCACTTTATCTGCTCAGCACCAAATGGCAAACAAACTTTAGATCATTTTGAAAATTTAGATATTACATGGTGCCCTCTGGAGCTGATGAAGCGCATCCCAGAGCCAAAGGTGAGTGAATATTGGACTTACATTTACCCGCTGTGACTGAATGAATGATAGTGCTGCTCCGTATCTGCAACATGTGTAAATAGGCAACTGTTTGCTAACCAAATAAAAGCTGATAATGACTCACAGGTTGTTTCCATTGCCTCTGGATGACTAATTTGTTTTGCAGGTTTAAGCATAGTGTACCTTCAACTTGCGCTTCCTTGTTAATGTGGTAATAAACTGCAGTGGCTCCTAATTTTATTTTGTGTTTTTTTTTATAGATTGTATTCCATCACAGAGAAAATACAGTGGTAACAGTTAATGTTTTGGCTTTTTGCTTTTTTTCTGTTGATTTGGAGTGGCTGAACCTGAGTGATTTCACCTCACGTGTCACCTGTGGTGGTGCAGTTGACGCAGGTGAGTCCTGTTGTAGATGGACCATTAATAGACCAAAAGTCTGCAGCCATGCTAGCAGCAGCATGAGGCTATACTAAGGCACAGCAATACTTTAAAGGAAATGCTCAAGCGAGGACAAACAAACTGATGTTTCACAGTCAGTCAGCACAAAGTACAGCTGAGGCTGGTGGGAATGTTTTTTTGCCACAGTATTGAACAAATTTAGATTTTGACTCAATGTTGGCACTAAATGAAGAGTTAAAGGATCACCAAAGTCACATGGCTTCAGGGTACCATGAATGTCTATATGAACGTCAATTGCAAAGCTGTTGGAATATTTCAGCCAAAGCAACGCTGTTTGATAAACTGACTTTTGAGCTAAAATCGGTAGTAAACAAATTTGGAATCTGAGTTGTGTGTTTGTCTTTTAATAAAATGTAAATTCTTTCATAGTCTTTTCATGTATCTACTGGTAGCTGCATACTGGCTGGGAATCACTTGCACCACTGTGCGTGTGTGAGTGTGTGTGTGTGTGTGTTCAAGGACAAGGTTTTGTCGCTCTCACTAAGCTCCATGCCACACTGGGCATGGGCCTGCATTCTCAGCTGCTCTGCTCTGTTATTCATTTGCACACACACACACACACACACACATTCACACAAAGGCCCAGACACACTTTATCATTTTATACTCCTGTCTGTCATCATCTCCCTCCCTCTCCGCCTTACATCTCTGCTCATTCTTCACATGTATCCCCATCCTCTGCTCTATCTCTCTGTCACACAAACACACTCAGAGCCCTGCGGACATTTTCTTTCTCTCCTTCACTTGCAGTCCTCTGTCTCTTTCTCCTTACTCGCTCCCCTTGTCTCTTTCTCTTTCTCTGTCTCTGCCCTCATTCTCTCTCTCTGTGTCACCACTCCTTGAATCCTCATCTTTCTGCTCTAACTTCAAAGCCTTTTTGGGAAGAATACTGTAACACAGCAGTTTATGCGTGTCTAACTGTGTGTGTGTGTGGCTGCGTATTATACAGACTGTATATGCGCATAGTGCTGTACGGGTTGATGTATATGCACTGTAGCTTGTTTGTGTGAATGTTATTGCGTTGGCATCCTGCCTGCCTATCAGCGGCTGCTGAAAATTCAAGATCAATGGTATCGTGTTGCCAGCGAGCCTGAGGCCTGCCATTCAGTGATACCATGCAAGTGTGTGTGTGCGTGTGTGTGCTCTCACCTCGGCTCTCTTGCTGGGCCCAGAAGTGCTCAACAGTTTTGGCAATGTCACGGTTCTCTCTGAGCTCTTTCTGCCACTGGCGCAGCTCTTGCACATCTGGGCGTGCTCTGATCTGTAACATACACACACAGTACACGTGCAACGGCAGCACATGCATAAATTCACATTAGCAAACATCATCAATAGCTTAATTAAGTTGCAAAGCTAATCAGTACTAGCAAGCTGCTGTAATATATTATTGACACTTTGGTCAATAATGTATTTGTGTTCATTATACAGGGTAAATCAATTGTATGTTTTTTGCAATAACCTCATTTCTT
>JAVQJZ010093508.1:0-11620 GCA_036025355.1 Leiopotherapon unicolor
CTTCAACAACAAAAGGAAAAAACAGTCAAACTTAATGTTTCCTTGTTGCAGGTAAGTTTTTTTTTATAATCTGTCTTCTTCTGGAATTGCTTTTAAGCATGTTAGCATTGTGGCTAATTGCATTTATTGATATATATTCATCGAGCTTTTTATGTTTCTAATTTGCATGCATTTAAAAAAAGTAGCTGGCTGATTTTATGTTGCACCAGTCACAGATGCAAGCTGTTTCCCACCCACTCTGCACCGAGTGCTGAGACACACCCATCAGGCAGCCATGCGTGGCGCAGATAAACACTACACGGGTCCACACAGATACGCAGAGCGGCCCAGCCAGCTGATAGCTACAGCTGCTGCTACTCCACAGCGGGGTATTAAATTGGAGGCTGTTCTAATCTCTACCATATCATGACATGTTCACTAAGGCACGGAACAGGAGATCACGGCTCTTTAATGTAATTAGTCTGGGATTTGCGTTTCATTACAAACATCATTAAATTCAGATCTATTCTTCATCAGGAAAGGGAAAAAAAGGGGTTGGGAGAACTCCTCGCTGACTAATCTCAGTGCAATTGATTTTGCTTTGATGATCCAAGCAGCTCTGCGGTGATGAAGCCATCACAGAATTCACTTTGACCTTTGCAAAAGACCTCACTTCTTTCCCTGCGCTTATAGAGGTTTTGTACAGTTAATAATAGGTGGGAAAACTGTTACCTACTCCAAAAACTGGAGCTTATCAGTTCAGGTTTTGCATGCATGCTGCTGACTCGATGCAACAGCTCGAACGGATGCAACAAGCGGAGTGAGTGCAAATGGAAAAAGAACAAAACTCTGCTGCGAACCCGCTGCACTGACGCCACTTCCGACCACAAACAGAAGTAACCTTGAGGTGGTGAGAAAGAGTGAGAGCTCTGTACAGCTGCTAAAGAGAGAGAGAAAAAAAGAGAGAGAGAGCTTAGCTTGCACACAGGCCACTCTGAATGCAGCATGTGTTTCAACTTAACATTCCTCTTTGCCCTTGCTCTTTTTCGGCTGCTGTTTATGAACCGATTTCCAACACTGCGATCTCTGCCTGCCAACACTGGAGGACCAACCGCCTACGATTATACACACAGCTCATTGCCACACTGCAGCAGACCACTGAAGGCAAGGAGAGTAAGAAAAGTGAGAAGAAAAGCGAAGGGCTGTTGTGTTGAAGAAAGAGTAAAAGAAAAAAAATGCTTTGGAGACGAGGAGCATTGGCAGAAAGAGAAACAAGTGGAAAATGTTACCTCGCTGATGAAGGTAAAGCTCCATGAGTGCGAGGAGGACAAACTGACACGCTAGCACAGCTGCTCGCTTTGGTTTCAAGGTAAAGGGTGATCTTCTATACGTTCCCACCCACCAAAACAGAAAGTGAGGAGGACCAGAGGAGGCTGAGGGGGGAGGACGCTCAGATCTGTGGAGCTGCTCTGAGGATCTCCTGAGGCCGGCTGGCAGCAGATGGAGCTCTGAAGCCGAAAGAAAGTAAAAAGCCCTCACAAGGGCAGGACATGGAAGACGGAGGCAGGATTTTTCTCCCTTTTCTGGAGGAGGGCAGGAGGGGAGAAGGAGCTCGCTCAGGGAGGAGTGGAGGGGGGGGGGCACACAGATGGGCAGGCGGCAAAACAAAGCAGGCCCAGAGCACCTCGTGCTCCCAAAGCAGCACCACCAATCCTGGCGGTCGCTCATCAAACTTAGCACTGAGATTACTGTCCTTTATCATGCTGCAAAAACTCCCACATGCATGTACATGTATGATCAAACTTACTTAAATCAACAGACAACTACCATAAAGACTGAAGCAATATGAGGCATTTTATAATCTAATCCACCTCTGCAGCACTGGTGGTTTTGCAGTCGACTTGCACTGCACCACACAGTGAAGTGTTCCTAATAAGTTTAACTTCAGTCAGGAAAGTTAAGGTACGTAGTGAGCTGTGCAATGAGCACAAAATATACTGACTACTGAATCTATTAATAACTTGACTGTGATCTGAGTAGGCAGATACGAACAATGTTTTTTTTACTTTGAAGAACACTGTGCATAAATGAACACTTATCATGTTGCAGGTTAAGCAGTTACACCAGCATTAAGTTGTCTCTGATGTACAGTAAAAACACAACTGAAGGGCAGTTTTCTCTCCACCGTTTGCAGCGTTTCACCGCCTGCAGATACAGAGACACCATTCACGACGACTGCCAAGGAGCCACATCAACACGGGAGAAAAGCGACTGCCCACCAAATGCAGGAAACCTTTTTTCCCTCCCTTCCTCTGCTGACCGCTTTTTCACTGGGAAGTGCCAGCATTTACGTTATGCCATTTCTCCAGCCAACTTTTTGGTTTATAGAGCAGAAAAGTGGCTTGTAAATCAGACTGGCTGAGCAGCCACGGTGAAAAGTGACCGCAGTTTAGCGGCACTTTGTTCCAGAATTTGTGGCGTTTATATGAGTTTATTTCCACACAAGACACCTGATGTGTGCCATTTTGTAGATGCTTTTATTAGAAGCACATGCATACATTCATTTTCAGCACAAGCGGCATCAAAGCAACCAATGAATGTTTATTAAAGTTTGTACTCGTGTTCATCAAATCATGCCTCCGTTATATTTTGTCCTCTTTTTGCTGCGTTACCATAGCTGCCATCATTAAGTCCTGCTGAAACTTCCTTTTGTATTCCTCTAAGAAACACCTTTGATAATAACTTCACACACGATGGTTGTAATTGCACGAAGCATTCATTAAAGTGCAATACAGAAGATAATTTCTCTCACACGTATACCTTTTCATTCACCTAGCTGTGAAGCTCACGACTTCACCTGCCTGTTTCCACACATCACCTTCACTTCTGCTGTCCCACTGTCACAGCGTCTACTTTTGGATTTTTTTTACCATCACGTAAGCCCAGTTATGATGAATTTAAAGCATCACAATGACTGCAAACAATGAGGATCTTCTCTGCCATAGATCAGCAGACAAAATGCAATCAAACTCTATGTGAATATGTTGCAGTGCAGATAAGAGAGGTAAAATCTAAACGTATATCACTGAATGAATTTTGTTATAATGATCATTTGGACAGGTTTAATGCACCTGTTTCTTCTTTACTTACCTTTCTTGGTTATTTTAGCAAAGTGCACAATGACTGGTTAACATGTGGGAACATAAGCAAGGTCGACTTCAGCGTCTGCACAGACTAGAATTTACTTCTTCTCCAAAACAACCAGTTGTACCAGTTGTATTTCTGTTGAGGCTGACTGAAGCTTACTTGGATCTTAATGGGCCACGTAAAGTTGCTGACATAGACGAAGAAGGTTATGTTTGGGTTGTTGCGGAAATCGAAGTTCTCGTTGGAGAAGCTGTCTTTGAACTCCTTGATGTTGCTCCGAGAGACGATGGGGATCTCCTCCCCGGTCTGAGTGCCTGCTGGATGATGGAAAGAAGCAGAGAAACAAGGGGGGGAGAGATGGAGAAGATGTACGACAGAAAAGAGGAAGGGCACAAAACGACGAACACAAAGCAACATGGTAGAGAGAGAAAGAGATAGACATAAAAAGGGTTTCATTTTTCTGTACTTCGACATTAAAAACAGTGTTAGTTTATCTTTGTACAGCACAAAAATCTGAGAAAATGAAAAATCTGCTTCTAATTGAGGGATTTTTCATCCATACGAGATGAACAAATCAAACGTGACAGCGCTCTTTGGGTGTGATTACCCCATTTTAGGATCCTGAATACATTTTCCAACAATATAATTAAATGTAATGAGTTTTTTTTTTTTTTTTTACTTTCAACCAATTATTTTTATGTAATTATATATTTTTTTGTGTTACAGAATCAACACGCAATTACAGGAATGTGAGGGAGAAATATTATATTATTATTAATATTGCATCCTCGCTTCCCCTCCTCCATTTAACAAAACACTGCATCTGATCTGACTGTTGTATTAAACTGTTGGAAAGACGCCTGGTCACCAGAGGATTGAATTTGAAGTGTTTAGCTAAAAACTATTACTTCAATTAAACCGTTTGGTCTACAAAATGTGAAAAAAAAGAGCCCATGGTCAAATTTTCTATCTCTTTTTTTGTCTGCTCAGAAAGAAAGAAAAAGAAAAAGCGGTGAATCCGCACATTTGTGAAGCTTCGTCCGGTTTATTTTCTTATGTTTGTGGCTGATGACTGATTATTTGATCATAATTGGCAGCGCAACATTTTCTGCCACTGTTTAATTGTTTGATCACCAGTTTTTAGGCGTTTTGTGAGACGTACTGGTGAAGCTCGTGGCCCAGGTGATGTTCAGGTTGAAGTTCTTGGAGGCGTTTATGAACATGTCCAGATCTCGGTTCGGCTGAGGAGAAAGAGCGGACAGACAAGCATGTTGTCACCATCATCTTTAGACATTAACATCTTTATAGCCCCAAAGATTATAGAAATGTGCATTTGAGAGGATGAAGCCCCACCACACACACACACACACACACACACACACACACACACACACACACACACACACACACTAGTTTGCAGCTGTACAAACAGATACTGTACTGCCGACAAGAGCAAATTTACACAGCTAATGGAAGCTGAATTAGCAAAAACAAATGTTTGAACATGAGACAATGATGAAAATGATCCACATTAAAATATTGTACGTGCAGCTGTAAAGTGATATCAGCCTTGATAGGGACAAATGGGTAAAGTAAATTAAGACCTAATTAATGTCTACTTACTGATTTAGCGGCTCGATTGTGAAACATTTTCTTCATTTATCATTAAAGATGTATCGTGCACACATTACTGAGTGGTTTTACATTTAAAGCTTTCCTCATTGTTTCCTCGTTACACTTCGCATCTCTTGGCATTTGGATCACTGTTAAACACCACCAGTTCAGTTTCTACAGCATACACAGAAAATGACAGAAGACTTAATGAAAATGTCATTTCCTGTGGCTTTAAGCACGCATTTATTTTCACACACATCTTGCTGAGAAAGGGACTGCAGCTCTGCATTTGTACCATTTGGTAAAAGTTTTGTCAGGTGGGGAAAAAAAAAATACCATCTGGAGCGTCTAATCAGATTCTCGTGTTTCGGTTTCGCTCCAGATGCCGCAGCCGGGGAAACAGGACCGGACAAGCTTTCAGTTGCTGGGAAAACATCTGCTCGAATGACTGTGTGATGATGAGCCTCCACATCACACTTCAGTCCGATGTAATTAACGTCAATGCTCGTCAGCGGGAAGCGTCGAGCCAGTGGTCACTTCTTTTTTAGACTCACTCATTACGCTTATTAATACTTCGAGGTTGGTTGAATTTATTCCAGTAGCTTTAATATTATTTTGTCTTCAATTTAAACCTAAATTTAATAACCCTAAGCCTTTAAAAGATGCTTATGTTTACACTCTTACATCTCCTGTTTTTCTGCTCGTGTTTTTTATTGTTAGTGACTGGTATCTTTGGCGATATACTGTGATCATCTTAATCAGAGAGTTATATCTTTATATACGCAGGTCTCCAGTGAAAATGAGAAAAGCTAAATAAAGAGTCTATTATAATATAATAACATTAAATACTTCTTACACTGTTTCTCTCCTGTTAAGTGGGCTGTAATGGAGCTAACAGGCGAAGCACTTCAGTCGCTGTTGGTGCTTCTTTTCCCTTTGAAATTAAAATCTCGCTCATTAAGACTTTAAAACCATATACTTGAGCATTTTGAGTGCCACTTGTAAGTTTTTTTCTTTAATGTGGAGCTTAGGTTTACTGTTTGTGTCTGTCTATGCTTTTTTATGTTTAACAAAAAAGGTTGAACCTTCAAAACTTGTGGGGGTTTTTTTCCACATAACCTGAAAGAAGAAATGTTCAAACGCGGGTTTGTATATAATTATCATGACATATTATTTCTTTTTATGCAAAATTATGCCAAAGAGATACTGATGTTTTTGCTATTAATACTAAATATTAATCACTGTTATTATGAATGGTATTATTGGAAGAAACATAGCTGATAATAACTGAGGGAGGAGAAAAACAATCACAGCCATCAACATCATTATCATCACGCGGCGTTGACTTCACAGTCTTTTATCCTAATAAAAGTGACAGCTGCTGCGACGGTGGGGCGTTCGCTGTTTGAGATGTACCTCCTCAGGTGTGGCCACGAAGTTGATGGCGGTGTAGTAGCGGTCGTCCTCCTGCGACAGGCTGAAGGTGAACTGGTAGTCGATGAGGAGCGTGTCTGTTTGAAGCGATCGAGCCGGCGGCGTGGGTGTGGGAGAGCAAAAAGAAGAAAGAAGAATTAGTTTGGTTTCAAAGTCACACAAGAACATGTTTTTATTTTTTTTGCACAGCGCTCAGGGCAGGAAATTACCCAGAAACACCTCCTTTTTTTCGATTTCAAAAACTCTATTGACTTTGCTGGATGGATCTGAGGATTTCAGCGTGTTGTCAGCTGTGTGTGAAGAAGGTCACGATGGAGGCTGGTTTGTAAGGCTGTGTGAACACCTGCACATGAATACGGCTGTATTTTTGCACACGAATCAAGCATGGAGCTAAAAAAAAAAAAAAAAAAACTTTTCGGTGCACTTTCCTTCTTACACCTCACACAGTGTGGAAATTTTAAAATCCATTTTCTATTCTCTTCTTGACTCTGTTGACCTGTGCTGAAAAAACTAATTTCCTTTCACACCTACTGACCGCATCCCTTCTCATGCTGCTTCCAATCATTGTGGGAAAATAACACCTGCCACCGAGAAACATTTTAACCTTTTGGTTTGGTAAAAGCTCTTTTAACACAGGACACACTCGATGCGGCTCCACTGACCATGAAGTTGAACCACTCAAACAGTGTTTGTGATTGCTGTTACAGGCCCAGATGCACTTCCACTCACATTACTGAAAACTGTATTATATTACAATAATAATATAAAAAAAAAGAGAAAAAAGCAGCATTTGAAAAGCAAGTTTCAGAATGTTTAGATTAATCTGCTTCAGTCTGAAGTAATCAATTACAGCTCCTCCTTAAGAGGTGAGAAATCAGTATTTGAGGAGAAAGTTTACAAAATCTACATTATTTTTCCTGTCAACTGCGATTATTTCGAATAAAATAGAGAGAGAGTAATCTAAGCTGAGGAAAATGACTGTCATTTCAGCCGGGGAAAAGAGACGGTCCTTCAAAAAGCTCCACTCCACATTCACTTTCATCTGCGTCTCGCTTTCGATTCTTCCCACCTGCGACTTGTTTAAGAAAGCTGTTTCTCCTCGGGCTGTTATTTCTTTAAAACATCAAACTACTTGAGACCCACTTTGATTTAAGAGCCGTGTATCTGTCTCTGGCACTGGCCCCGAACAAGGGGAGCAAAGTGAGGCCTCGCGGTGGTTTTCTTAATGTGATCTCCGAACCCTGCGTGTTGGTAATTGGGATTCCACTTACAGTAGCATGTTCCTTTGAGGGGGTTGCCTTGGTAACGATTCTCAACTTCACACCTGAAAGAGGAGAGAGGTGGAGGGTAGGTGAACGGAAATGAGGCAAAACATGAGGGGAGGGAGACCGCAAGAGGGGGGAGAAAAGATGACGATTTAATTGCTGATAAAAAAAAAAAGAGATAAAAATCCAGACATCGCACATGGAGCTGAGAAAAAACAGTTGATATTGAGTCTCCACTTTTAGTCGCCTCAGTGAAAATAAAACAGGAGAATGAAAGAAAGCCTTGTGAAGCTGACAGACACACCTTCTGCCAACTAAAAGCCTCATTTTCATAGCGATGACCACTCGTTTCTGAAACTGTATCTCTAGTTTTTAAATGGGTTTGGGATGATGAAGGCCAGGTTTACGATTAGCGCCGACACTCTGGCACTAATGAACAGCACGAGCAGCAACATAAAAAGGACACGCAGGGTGCCGAGTGTCAGTATATTAACATGCAACCTTGCAGGTTTTTGTAAAATTACAGAAATAAGTTTGAATTTTAAGTGGTTTCACTTCTCTGACTCAGAGCATGAAGCAGCAACCATCTGCTGATCGTTTCACCGTTATTTATTCTTACTTTAGCCTGCAAACCAATTAAAAACTGAGTCAATAAAATGTTTTTTTTAATAGTTTGGAAGTTGACTTCATACCTGAATAAACAAATTTAAGCAGCACTGGTTTGTGTTTGACCAAGAAAAATAAAAGACTAAACCACATTGTCCCACCTAAATTTTAATTGTGGGGGGAAATATTAACAGATACGCCTAAAATTGCAGACATCGCCTAAGTGGACAAAGAAACGTGAGATTCAGGACAAAGAGGGAGGAAAGACGGGGACGAAGGTGAAACTCACAGGTGGCAGCGATCTCCTTTGATGCCCTTGGTGGTGCAGAAGCATTTGCCGTTGTTGGGGTTGCACATGCTGGCGTGGCCGTTACACTTGCAGGCTGAACGGAAACAAAATAAGATAAAAAGAATAACTATTATCTTAAATAAAACTTGGGTTTATGTGCAACAAATAGCTTCTCCTGGATGTTTTCCAGATATTCATCCTCACTAATCATCGGGGTTCACGACCTTTCTGCACCACCTGATGCAACTCTCTGCCACATCAGCTGATTGCTCCACTTGAAATCTGTAATCAATCTTCAGTCAAACGTATTCAGGTGGTCTCGCTCCAAGTCGTCCCATAACAAACAACTAGTTGGGTTGAGAAGCACTTTCTTCCAGCATCTCTCTCTCTCTCTCTTTAGGGTTTGTTAGTCGTTGCTGACGTTCGCTTCAAATCCCCCTCGAGCCGTCCTTTATCAGAACAGGGACTCCAAGAATACCAAATACTTGGATCACCATATTGGCACAAACAACAGCACACCATAGCACTGACGCAGCCGTCTCCTTCTCCAAGGGGAGGACAAAAAGAATAAAAAACTGTACCTCTATCCAAATGTTTAGCTGTGGAGTTAATTGCAAAACAAACTTCAGCACACAGGCTCGAGCTATTTCCCTCCAGAGGTGACTTTCCACATCTCAAGAGAGACTTTTTGTGGCGGTCAACAGATGCCAAATGTCTATTAGGGTTGTGGATTTTGAGGACAGCTGTTAGGAAAACAAGCTGTATTATGAGTTCGTCCTCATTCACATCCATGTGTGTTATCTTGATTACTTGTTAATCGTCTCTTTTTCGAGGTGTCGACGGTGCTTTTTAAGCTGACATAAAGAACGTCGTGATTGGCAGCGACTCAAAAGCGAAGTCAAAAGCGCCCGTTAACATCCTCGAGAGGCTCTCTGCTGTACAGGAGGCGGAAAATAAGAAGCATAAACAACCCATGCATAATGCTGACAAGATGAAGATACGCAGAGAGGACGCTTTATTGATTGATTGTCACTGACGTAGAACCAAGTAAATATATATTTCAGAGGGACACTCCAAAACAGAAAAAAATAATAAAATCACAAAACACACATCGTGGCTGTAATATATTGGTAAACTAAATTAAACTGTCGAAGGAATGGACAATTGATTTGTTGTCCGATTGACTGACTGTCAGCATTAGCGTTGAAGCGGTGTAAATCTTTAATATCCCGCGGGGCCGCTTTACTGTGCAGCCAGGAATCAGGAAAATGGTCGACATAAAAACTGAACTGCGAAATACTGACAAGTTAAATGAAGCCGTGCGCGGCTGCTTGATTTAGCGTCTCTCGGATACTCACGCTGGCAGCTGCCCCCGTTGGTCGGGTCTCCGTAGAAGCCGGAGATGCAGCTCTCGCAGTGGCGGCCCGTCGTCAGGTCCTCGCACTTCTCGCACACGCTCTCGTTGACACACTGGCTGTGACCGTTGCACTGACAAGCTGTCGAAGAGTAAACAGAGCGCAGGCTGCATAAACATCACATGCCAGAAAAAAAATATGTATTTTCTATCATTTAACAAACAGCCTCAGGCCCAAACATGGATGAATTTGTTTGTTCATTTCCAAGTAGAGAAAGTGATGTGCAGTCTGAAGCTGCACGAGGCCCTCACGTGCCAAATAGTGTTATTCTGATATTCTCCACACCCGCCAAGGTCATTTATTAAGATTTATGCCACAGACCTATTAAACTGAGAGGTCACCAGGAGGGAATTCAGTTAGTTTTAGATTATAACGACGAATAAAACAATCCCTGCGAGAGGGCAAACACTTTCACTCATTTTAGCTGTTAGACAATGAAGCAGGGTCAGTGCAGAGGGGCACTTCAGCGATTTCACACACGAGGATCAGTTTACTCGTCACGCTCGCATTCAGCCCGGGAAAACGGCTGTGTGAGGTTTTCTTTGGGCCTGAAGGACGCCTGAGAAAAATGAGAAAAACCCTGATGGGTTATCTCAGTAAAAATCCTTCTTTACCAAACGGCTGCATTAGAAACCGCACATGTGGTGTTTCAAAGAGGCGAGTATTCAAAACGCAGAAAGATGCTATTGAGTTGCATTATGGGAAGCTTTTGAAAGTTTCTGGAGCTTCACCCTAAAAAGATCAGAAGCGCTAAGTCAGATTATCTTGGCTTCTGCTGTTTGTTTTATATTCTTCGTCTTTCTGAAATATTCAACTTTATGAGAGCCGCTTTGAAAAATGACATTTTTTAATGAACAGAAAGAGAAAGAGCATCCTTCACAGCTATAAAAAGTACAATAATGAGTGTTTTTTTTTACCTCTGTGCTTTCCAAGACAAGTAAACTGATCTCAGAGTGTAAATGCATTTACAGAAACTGCTTCTGGAAATGTGTTTTGCAATCAAAAGATGATGATTAAACACAGTTTGGGCCGACTTGTCCCTACCTGGGCAGTGGATGAAGGACCAGTTGTATTTGGCCTCTCCGGGACACATGCTGGCGTTGAGGGCCGGGTGCGGCGTGGCGGGCAGGCCGGGGAGCGTGGACGGGGCCGGGACCGAGGTCTGGAAGGGCCCGCGGTACGAGCCCTCGATGCACTGACCTTTGCCCGTGTTGCTGGGGTCGGTGCACCACCCACAGCCCGGCTGGTCCAGACACTGACCGCAGGTTCGGTACCCGGAGCAGTTCTCCGCTGCAGGAGGAACAAACACATCACCGCTTTTAAATCAACGCAGAACATTTATCATGAAATCTGATTATTAAACCCACCAGTGTTTCCAGAACTACTAGATAAACAGTAGGCTTTAATACGAGTCAAATAAATGACAGAACCGCCAACGTTAAAGGAATAGTTCCACATTTGTTTTCCTCTTGTAACTTAGATAAAAAGATGCATTCGACTTTCTGCACGTGTTTGAGCATTAAGTCAATTAGCTTAGCATGGTGTAAACTTAAATGACTTGCCTGGCTTTTTTCAACATTTATAATGTTAAAAAAAGCATCTCAGCAGCTTTAAAACTGACTAATTAACCTGTGATATCAAATTGAAATAGAAAAAGCGAAGCAACTCCCCATCTCTCTTTTGATTTTTGCAATTCCTCTTTCAAATTAATTAAATGCACATAACATACACTGGGCTAATATGAGCTTTAAAAAAAGAGCCATGCCTCCACTCTGGCTGTGAAGCTTATTTGCTCACTAAAGGAGGCTTTACTGCAGGGAGTGTTTGTTCTTGTCTCCCCCTTCATGTAACTAAACATTTCAATGAATTAA
>JAVQJZ010093584.1:0-10964 GCA_036025355.1 Leiopotherapon unicolor
ATAATAATAAATGAGGAAATATATTTTATGGTTATTGGAAATGTGCTTTGTGGTCTTCCATTTCTAAACATTTCTAATCAACAATCAACAACCAGTGTTACAGACGATTTTCAAACACTGCAACACCTCCACATGTTTTTTATTACTTCCCCAGATTTTGACAAAAAAGAATGCACAAAATCCCTTGTGCAATTTGACCATTCAGAATCATTATCATTGTAAACCTGCATCAGAAATAGCTGAAGAAGTGTTGGAGAGGGTTTTCCATTTTAGATCCTCAAATCAGATCAGAAAAAGCTCGAGTAACGTAGGGGCTTTAGGGTGTACGGGTGCCAGACTGGCTGGATTAGTCTTAACAGCTGAAGCACGCAATTTGCTCTTGCAATTGGTGATGAAGGGGGCTTTTTGGATGAGCAGTGCTCGTCTTCTAGGGCTTGTTTGTGCCACAACTTGATTTGCATACATTTCTAAGACTGAGATGAAAAATCTCCATTTATAGTTCAAGCAACTGAAGCGCATAAAATATGCAGATAGCCCTTGTGCAGCATTCTTGGTGGTTCTGGAAGTGAATCTGTACCAGCTGGGTTCACTGTTCTGTAGCAGAGCCTGACTTCTGACCTTCCTGCAGGGGAGGAAGAAAAGTCAGATTTTCTGTACAGACCTGCTGTATCTGTTCTCTGTAGTTTTCATCCAGTATCTCAGAAATGTCTGTGTGCTGGAACTTTGCGTACTGTAAAAGCCAAACTAATTAACAACAAAAAGAAGTATGCAACACGCAAGACAGAGACACATTTTTCATCATACCAATTGGTGCATGTCACACCTTTTTCAAGTCTTTAATGCATCATCATTGCCGGAAGGAAGTGTGTGCATAACAAGATGAGAGGTTGCATGAAGAGCCGGGAAGTTTTTCATGTTAAGTTCAAAGTTTAGGACTAACCACAGGGAGGCGGATTTCCACCTGCACACATTTCCACGATCAAATTGTGTCATGAGACCTTTCTCTAAATGATGCCCAGGCAGAGTTCAAAGCAAACCCTGTTCAAAGGAAATCTGATTTAATTTTCACTCAGACAAGTCTAAATGCGATCATGCCAAAGTCATCCTGGTTAGCACCACACCCTTTGAGATGCTCAAGAAGGCGAGCTTTGGGATCCCTAAAGACACTTTTCAATCCATCAAGAAGGATTTCACACCACTTGTACTGTGGCAGCCTCCCATTAGCTTTTGCAGGTAGTAGCAGTCCGTGAGAGCAAAATTTTATTCAAAATGTCAGTCTTTCTCTCTCCACAGTTCTCTGGCTCATTCCCTGATTTTGGGACTTACAGTTCTTGGACAACCACTGTGATCCACAGCTAGGTGTTTTAAAAGATATGAAATCAAATATATATTTTACCCTCAGAAACGTCCCATTGTGTTTTTGATATTAAAGATATCAATCATTGTGTGCGAGAGGCAGTTTTTAAAAGGTTAATGTGTAATTTTCAAACAACCAAAGATGCATTATCTGTCCCTGTAGGAATATTACTGTGACTTTCAGCGAATAAAAAAAGCCTCTTGCAGTGTTTTGGAACAAATACAGCAGACTAGATCCCGGGTGACACAACCTGCACTTCAGCATCAGTGACAGTTTATTTTCCTTTTCCTTTTTAAAATGACTTTAATGTCACAAAACGTATTTCAGGTTGGTAGAGCAGACTGTGTGTAGGAAGACACTGCAGGGTCAGAGCTGATGTCAGCCTCTGAGGGGAGGATCTGACTCGTAATTAACGACCAACGTGACACACCTGGGAGATACCAGGAGAGCACACAGAGAGGACCCGCTGAGACTGAATCATGTCATTTGTTCTTTTGGATTTTGTGACAGTGTAAAAATCTGTGAGACAAAGTGTGAACTGTTCACCTCAAGAAATAATCAAGCTGGCTAAAAGCAGGAGAGCCCCACTAGTCTGAACAGCCACCTTCACCGCCAGGCTTGAGGAATGGACGCTGTGGAGCTTGGGTGATACAGAGGTCAGTCCTGCAGATAAAGGAAAGGCTAACCTTTTTTTTCTCCATTTCAATGAAACAGGATGCACTCATGAGGGACAAACTTGAAATCAGTTTTGCGACTGAATGGCCAACCTTTAAACTTGTGGGCTGCAGGTGGAAGGTGAACCATGTTTTCAAAATCTCTGACCCACAACAGTAATTATCTTGCACATAAAAGAGCATGCAAGGTTACAGGTGTAGTTGTTGGAGGCCAGTGCGAATACAACTGCTGACATTAATATTCTCAGAATTGAGTGTATAAAGATCTGACTATTTTATGTTGAACATTTTCATTTATCTTCAAAGCTGCGTGTTTAATCATGGTTGAAAAGTCCCTGAAACATCATTCAGAATATCAAAGCATTTAAACCTTTACAGCTGAAGAGTTGAATTCAAAACAGTACAAATAATTATAAATGGCACAATATTTTTGCTCTGTCACAGTGGAAAAAGCACAGATGGTACTAATGGTGTTTCTGTTCTATTCAAGTGTCCCAGTAAGCCATGACACTGTGACAGTAAAACCTAGGCAGTGAAACCAAGGCAGCTAAATGGAATTCAGCCACCATTGATTTCATTATTTACACCTGTGCTTTTCCAACTGTGACATGTTGAACCGTCCTCCATGGAAAAGGCCTACGGCTAAGTTATATGGTGCGTTGCCATGAAGCTCCCCGGCCTTTGTCAAGGCCTTTGAGAAAATCTGCTTCTCTCTCCATGTTTTAAAGAACAAGATAGCCCTTAATCTAAGATGCTACACTGAAACGACAATTTATTAAATTCTGTTTGTGATCGCAGCACCATAAAGAAAAGTGACCCACTGCATTTATTCAATCAGTTACTGTATGGGTAAATATCTGAGTTACACTATTTGGATGATAAAGTTGTGGACAAGATAGATATTTCAGGTTTTACAGATGGCTCTCAAGCAGTTGCAGTCAGATAGAAATCTTCATCACATTTGAGGTGGATGACATTACTATCTGATATTACACGAAAACACCAATATCAGCCCCGCAGATCGGTCCAACTCTAAAATACGCCCAGCCGAGGAGGATTCTGTCCATTAGCCAACAGCAGATCCAGCCTGTTGGTCTTCATAAATACAAAGAGGACACAGCCAAGGATCCTTTCTGGTAAATAGCTGTAACCAACCGTTTGTGTTTACATCTGCTGCAGCCAAAGAGAGTAAACAGAGTGTGAGAAAGAGGTACAACAACCGCTATTACAAATGCTGCAAAACAAGCCAAAAAACGAGCCAGGCACCCCTCCATCCTCAAACCTCCGCTAAACCCCCCCTCCCTCCCCTAAATACCCCCCAACCCTGATGCTCGAGCTCTCTTTCTGCCCACTGCCGTAAGGGAGGAAAGTGAATGAGTCACTCGCCTCCCTCTCCATCTCTCCCCCTTTCTCCCTCCCCCATCTCTTTATTGAGGCAGCTGCACCCTTTGACCTTTATGCTTGTGGAATGTGTGTGTGAGTGTGTGTGTGTGTGTGTGTGTGTGTGTGGAGCGGTGGTGGTGAGGGCCGATGGTAAAGGGGAGCAGAGGGGTGAAGGCAGGCAGGCAGGGAGGAGAGAGGGGTGGAGGGGAGATGGTGAATTTGGGAGACTGAGGGAGAAGGGAGGAGGGGAGAGGTCGCTTTTTCTCCCCACTACAAAAGCTGTCAGGGGGAACAATAAGCATGGAGAATGGTGTGTGTCCAGGGAGGCACTGAGCCGTGTTAGTGTGCGAACCAGGCAGAGAGAGGGCATAGGGAAAAGGAGAGAAAGAGAGAATGGGGAAAAAAAAGGAGGAAGACAAATGATGGAGGCTGAAAGTAGATGAGAGGAGTATGGGAGGGAGAGGAAGATTATGCGATAGAGAAAGACATAAGGAAGGCAGGATGGGGGAGTTGAGAGGGAGAATGATGGGGGAGAGGGAGTGAGAGACAGAAGAGTGCAGAAGGGTATTTGTTTTGTCTAGCAGCACTCTTAAATACTGAACTTCCGTTGCCAAAGGAAACAGAACACAAGGCCCAGTATCGGGATGTGTGTGTGTGTGTGTGTGTGTGTGTGTGTGTGTGTGTGTGGCCAGCATACCAAAGGGGCCCTGCTCCTCACTGTACCAATGACATCAGTACGGTTTGTGTTTTACATTCACCAAGTCCTCATTAAGTTTATCTCTGTGTGTCTGTCTGTCTGTGTGTGTGTGTGTGTGTGTAGTCAGAAGTGCGTGCTCTGCGTTCAAACTACACACATTTCAGACTACACACTGTGCAGCTGGCTGCAGACAAAGGTGTTCGTTGCGCTTTGTTTCAATGATGCGGGTGCGAGGGTGCGCGAGTGTGTGTGAGTGTTTGAACAGTTGCAGGGGCGGAAGAGAGCGGGGGTGTTGGTAGTTGAGTGGAGACTTTGAATGCGGTGTGTGTGCGTGTGTGTTCGTGTGTGTGGAAAGGGGGGATTCAATGATAGGGTGTTTTTCTTTGAAAGTAAATGGGGGAGGGGGGGTAGCAACCCCCCCACCTCCACTACCACCACACACACACACACACACACACAGAGCAAAAGTATTGATTTTCGAGCTGGTGTGTGAGGTGTGGTAAGTGGCTGGTAATAGCAGGTGAAGAGTTTTGTGAAGTGGTGCAGGTTAAGAAGTTTGGCTGCTGGGTAGAGTTTTTATCTCTGGGATGGGGGCAGTGTTGATGGGATGAGATGGACGGAGGTCAAAAAACACTCCAGTGTCTCTAAATGGGGAAGAGAGATGTGAAAAATGGCTAAAATAAAGCATCTCCAAAGACACAGTTTATTTCATGCACACAAAGAGAACATACCAGCACCGGTATAGACCACACCATGACTCTGATTCAGGAAATACATTTCACACATGCGTGTAGTATGTTCTGTGATCACACAGAAACACAGGCTATTAATGTATATGCATGCTCGTTGCTGAGTGGATTTATACATACAGGACATTTTGTACCAAGATAAACACATTAAGCACACACACACACACCTCCACAAAGTACTTATGCATACTTAAACACTAAACTCACATGCACTTAAACATGGATGTTGGGAGACACATACACACACTTGAATATAACATGTAAGAATGTGCACTCATGCTACACAGTTGAAGCAGGGGAATATTATGCTGTTGTGCTATCTAATACATTATGCAAAAACATGAACACATTACACAGACTCTTGAGTACAAGGTAATTACATAATTACATGGTCACACCTGCAAATGCTCTATATACACATACATTTGTACACAATACTAAATGCTTCATGGTAAAGTGAAAGCATGCATATATGCATTATGTTATTGCATTACGGGCACACGGTTTCTCGAGAAAATTACATATTTGGCATACACAACCATGCATTTTACACACAGAGATTGCATTGTTTTGTGACACTTACATACTTTCAGAGACACAAATGCCCAGGCATGGAAAATCTAAAAATACTTCATACATATCATGTATTTTGTAGACGCTCACCATTCATATTAAAATGAGATTATCACTGAGAGAACTTGAAATTCTTTTCTAGGGTGGTGCCCTATTCATTTAAATATAAGTTGCACACTTGAGGCACAAACCACTTCATCAGGCCTCTGTGTTTTGGGGCTTGTAGCACATTGGAGTCCTCCTGAGCTGGCTGACCTCCTGTTCATACACACACACACAGGAATGGTGCAAAAAGAAAACGCTGATCTGTGGCCACTAACAATAGGAGAGCAGTGTGATCTTGCATGCCTTCATTTTAACGCGTCTGGCTTTATAGCATTTTTATTTTCTTTCAGCATAACAAAGCACGTGATGCATGTTTTCTCATTGTCCAATCTTTTTGGCATTAGATAAGGAAGACTGGATCCCACACACTACATGTCTTCTGTGTTGACGCCCCTGCTGCGTGAACCCTGCGGCCTTGTTAAAATAAATGAGGGGGCTGCGTTTTTCCACACAGGGCTAATGTTGGTTTGAACGCGGCGCTAATAGTGGTTCCTGGGTTGCCGCATTGAGACCTTGTGATTGGCTTTATTGACGCACAAAACGAAAGGGAGGTGAAGGTGACAGAAATCAGGCTTAATGTGGTGGCGGCACAGAAAAAGCCAATCGTGCCTTTGCAGCCGTACATCATCGTTTTCAGAAAACTCCCTTTTCCCCCCACCATCCACACCGCAATGTGAATTTATCCAGTGCAGAGAGAGCATTTTGGAGAAGCACAAAGTTAGAAAATGCCAGCTGAGCTCGTGTGGAAGGCCTCATTCAGCAGACCGGCTGCCAGCAGTAGTTAAATGCTGTCTATAGTGTCTAAGCACAGAGAGGAATAACATCCTTAAGACCTGTGAAATCCTCTGCTGCTTCTGTCCTTGTTTGCCGACATGCTCGATCTATGTTTTTGTTTTTTCCTCTGATGAAACAGGTGGTCTCTGTATAGATCCAACAGCCCACCCCACCCTCCTCAGCTCACACACACACACACACACACACACACACACAGACAGGCTCCTGCTCCCTTTAGGTTTTCTACATAATAGCTAAAGGATGCTTTTCCTCTCCGATGCTTTCACGGCATCCCCGTCTCCCCATTCTCTCCTCTCCTTCGCCTGTCCGTCTCCTCACCCCCTCCTCACCCCTTCCTCACCCCTCACCATTACACACAACAGCTGCCAGTGTCCTTTGAAGGAAAAATGATGCTTGTCCAAAACAACTGATTTCTCCCTCTCCACTACTCCTTTTCCTCCTTCGCTCAGCCTCCTTCTGTGCCCTCACCTCCCCTCCTCTATCGACCAGTCACTCTCCAGCACCCCCCCACGCCACGCCAACATCACCAAGCCCCTGCAACCGTCGCTTCCCCCTCGCTCTCCCTCCTTCTCTCTGCAGTTGAAGCGTGTACTTCATTACATTCAGGCAGGCAGGCAGAGGACAGTGGTGATGGGAGATTTCCTGTCTGCCAGGCGTGCACATGTGAAGGTCCCAGGTTGCCTTTATCATCTCGCCTGACAGATACACTGATAGCACTGTAGTGCACGAAAGCACAGACCTTTCTCTCCTCCTCCCCCTCTCTCTCCCTCACTCTCTCTCTCTCTGTCTTTCCTCTTACCGACGTTCACATGATGCTCATTCGGGAGCCGATGCTTCAACTAAATGACCAAGTCAAAGTGATGAGTTGTTTTTTTGTTTTTTTCTTCAGACAAATTTAGCCATAAAGGGTTGGACGTGCTCCCGATTCCACGTGTCTGTCTGGGTTATGAAAGAACACACACACACACACACACCACAAAGGCTATTCCCATAGAGTTCTGGAGAGCAGAACAATTGCAAAGCAGAGAAGCGTTGTTGTTATTGTCATAGAGGAGAGGGGACACACTCAATAACAAACAACAAGAGCAACTGTACCTATTGCAACAAACTTTCAGAGCCTCTTGTGGGGCTCGGGGTACAATCGAAGGTCTAAAGGATAAGCACATGTGTGTATGTGTGTACTTTGGTTGTGTTCACCTAGGTGTTTAAAGGGTTTGTTAAGGGTCTTGTTTTATTTTGTCCTCTGCGGTGGTGTGATAGAGGGAATTTCATTATGCAAATCTATGTCTCTCTGCTGATGAGCATGCCCTCAGGCTTCTGTCTCACACACAATGGCGCTCACACACACAAACACTCTGTCTCTGTCACACACACTCACGCATATAAATACTCCCATCCGTGTCTGTGTCTCCTTCACCCACACACACTCTGAGACACATACATGCTCAGACACTCATGAAAACATGCGTGACTGTGCCACACAGACACAGTCACGCATATCATGTCTGAGACTGGAGGCACAGCGGGGGAGTGTGTGTCTGTGACAGTGTGTGTGTGTGCGTGTGTATGCGTGCATGAGGGGTAAGGCTAAAGGGGGCTGCTTAAGGTTACAAACCATTTCGGGGTTACAAACCATTTCCCCCAATTCCCTTGTACATGGCTGCACTGGATACCCCTTTACACATCCAAACACACACACACACACACACGTACACACACACACATACACGCACTCACAGTTGTGGCCAGCGATTCAGTGACACACAAATAAATGAAGCAGTACACACATAAAAAACATGAAAGCAAAAACTTATTAAAGAGCAGAAAGTAGAATACAATATGTGCAAATATACACACAACGCACACACACACATATGTCAGCATACGCACACACACACACACATCCACATGAAAAAAACACCCAAATATGGGTGAACATACGAAAGGTCAAATTACACACACGCACACATACACACAAAAGGAAAGCCCTACCCCATGTGGATGTGACCCAATGACCCTGCTGTCACACACGGTGCCCATCTGCCACAGAGAGGCACAGAGGGAGGGGACAGGGGTGGCGGGTGTGCTGAGGGAGGGGGAGGTTGGATTTTGAGATATGGTCGAAGGGGGGGCTGGGTCCTTGGAGCAACTTAGGACAGAACAGAGCAAAGAAAGAATGTGTCTTCACGGTAAATTTTAGTTTCACTTTTGCACAGATGTGCTGTTTGGAGAAGTTTTAGTGGTTTTGCCCCCCCTTCTATTCTTTCTCCACGGCCTGCCCCTTCTTACCATCACAACACACACACTCACACCAAACAAAAACTTAAGGAACAAAATGTACTCCTACATTTGCCTGGGGCTGATCTATGCAGAACCTCCTGTCCGTTGTCTCCTTTAAAACTGGAGCCGTCTCGGGCTTCCTATGGTAAATAAAGAAAATAGTCAGGGAGGCAGGCTGACTACTGTCCTGAATGTAGAACAGATGAGGAACAGAGAGGGAACAAAGACATCAGAGGCGAGGGAGGGCTGACGGGGGAAGAAGGAACTTGCAGTTGCAAAAGTAAAACAGAGTGCATCTGTTAACTTCCACTATATCATGTGAGTTTGATTCTGCGGCCTTATCAAATTGTCTGAAAAAATAAACCTGTTTATTGAAATAAAATGGCGTGGCTTTTCAGTCTGAATCTGACTGTTCTCTTAGTTTCGGAGACATCAGGTTTTCCTTGATGTGGAAATTTGTAATATTAATAGAAAATCTGCTCCAGTAGAAATTTGGCTTTGCAGATGTTTCGTGGAAACTATCTGGTGCACAGGCATGGCTCCCAAACAGAAACACATCCAGGAAGAAGGGTCTGTTGTGCAAATCTGGTCATAGTTAAGCAGATATATGATCGGCAGTCACACCGGGCAGTTATTGCTTTTTTATTACATATCATATTTTGGCATCCACTACCAATATGATTCCAGTTTCTCTCTGACCGAAGCTGCCTGTAAAACCTACAATAAAGTTTTATTTTCTGTGCAGATGATTACAGACCATTTCATTATTTTAGTGTTCAGTTCCATTTTTTTGTGAATTAATTTTTCATTTAAAAGCCGACGATAACCACGCAACAATATTGCGGTGACATCTTCAGTCTCAAAGTCTCGGCGGGGGCCTTCAAAACTCATTTAGGCAGAACCAGATTGAGAGGTGAAGGAAAATGTGATGCTGATAGACAATGGAGGAGGAAAAAGAGGATGAGGAGGAGGAGGAGGAAAGCGAGAAGGACATAAAAAGTGGGAAGAAGGTACCCAGGTCTCCTCCCCGGAAGAAAGAGGGTGGAGGGAGGGCAGGTTGCAGAGCAGGGGGGCGCGCGGTGCAAAGGATATCGAGAGGGGACCAACTGTAGTGGTGTCAGACAGGGGTGCTGCCAGCGCTCATCCTGCCAACACACACCAGGAGCCAGACACACACACATGCGCACACACCCCGAGGCCTGGCCCTAAGTGTGTGAGCAACCCTGCCAACTGTACCCTCACCACCACCACCACCCCACATCTACCCTCACCCCCCACAACCCCTGAAGACCCAATCTGGAATCAGTCTACAGCGACAGCTCTGGTGCCAAGCTCGCCCTGCTGCCTGCCCTGCTCGTGTATATTTCACCAAGTTAGAAACGTGGGCTGACTGAGCGCTCGACACAAAGGCTGATCACACTTCACAGTGCTTAGAGGTTAAAATGCGTTTTGAAAGTGTGCATTGTTTGAGAATTTGTATTCTTCTGAAACAGTGGAGCAAAATCAATGTAGATGTTGTAGAGTGCTGGGAGCGGTAAGTTGTGAAGAGATTGTTTTACATAGGCAGCCATTAGCTTCGGAGATCCTTTGTGCGCCCGCATTTTATTTAATCCCAAGGGTGAAGTGGTGGTTCAGCCGACACACGTAGTAACGTTCGCGGCCAATGCAGATTTAAATTCTGCTCGCAACCTTTGTTGCATGTCAACCCCCTCTTGTAGTTTTCCCCTTCTGTATCAAACGCATTGCCATCTTAGGAGAAGTGCCTTACAAATCATTGTTAGGAATCCCATAATGCATCTTTAAAGCTCTTCTCAGCCCAGCCCCCCGCCTCCAAGCGACACTAACCCCTAACCCTCTTAATTCCCTCATCATGTTTATGCAAATTCCATTTGTATGTAATGTGTGTACATAATGGATGCTGCTATCACCTATGGGACAGACCTGTCTTACGTATATGCCAGTTTCTCAGGGAGGCTGATAAAGATTATATATGGAGTCTGCAGAGGGAAGAAATGTGTTTTTTTTTCATATATTTCAGACATGCTCGGCTTCTAAATCTGATTAGGTAAAGACTGTAATAACCTGGGGCGCTCTGTAGATTCATATTTTAAGATAGTTCAGCAAAATAATCATAAGCTTTGCTACCATGATTACAACGACTCGCTTTTTTTTTCACAAAGCTCTCGAATGGTGTTGTGAAAAAGAGCTGAGGGGTGTTGAGTCTTTTCAGAAACAAAGATCAGGTAACAATTAACAAGAGTAGCAGTCTACAGCCCTGCTGCTGGCTCTGTGAGACTATGGTGATGCTGGGAGCTCACAATTATAGTGCTAACATGATGATGTTTAATAAT
>JAVQJZ010093679.1:0-12229 GCA_036025355.1 Leiopotherapon unicolor
GGCTTGTTTCCAGTGGCTGAACTCACATCAGGAAAATGTGAATTTAAAGTTCACTCAGCTTCTTTCTTTCTTTCTTTCTTTCTTTCTTTCTTTTTCTCTGCTGGTATTTGAACGGCTGAATGATCTGAACTGTGATGTTTTACTGTAAACTGAAGTTTGAGCTTTTCAAATATCTCTGAAGTAAAAACACCTGAAACGTGCATTTTTAAATCCACACAAAGCTGTCGAGCCACTGCAACGTGAGGAGAGGAACTTTTATTTAACTTTCAACATTTATTCTCATCAGGCTGTTATCACCTTTAATCTGCAGAATATCTGCTTATTAATGAATGTCAACACACACACACTCAGTGCTGTGTGTGTGTGTGTGTGTGTATGTGTGCAGGCTCTCACCTGTCCGGCCTGTAATCGGAGCCTCGGGCGTATTTAAATCCTCTGAACAGCAGCAGACGTTTGCCGCTTTATTCAGTCGCAGATCAAGTTGCTTTTGTCACATTTTAGAAATCACACCCAGAAAGACACGCAGTGTGTGTGTGTGTGTAAATATATCAGACAGTGATGTAATGTGCAACCGTCTCCTCCTTTATTAATACGAAGAGTTTCAGGCTTCACTTGAGTAATACAAATACTGACACTAAAAATGCACCTTGAAGTTAAAAGTACTCAAAATGTTTTTACGTCCCTGTGAGGGTCTGTTAAATGTTTTATATTTTATAATTCAGTCACTGATGTATTTTACAGTTAACTGACCACTTGATAAAAGTGCAGTTTAATCTGGATCTGTAATCTTTGTGTGTACAGATGAAGATTATTTAATACTACAGGTACATCAGTGATGTTACTGTATATACGATATTTATTCTGTGAGTATATTCGTTCGGTTGTAGGTTATATTATCGTTTGATGAGCCGTCTGCTCCTCTCTGATCCTTCAAGGTGACTCGACACCACTGAACACCTGGCCCGTTTCCCATGATCCTCCTGGGCGATTAGTACTTTAATCAAAAACAAATTTCCACCATGATCAGATGTCAGCAGGCTGATCTGAGACAGCTGATCGAGAGTCAGACGCTCACATGTGACACAGTGTGACCGAGTGCTTCATCATAGTGTACACACACCGAGAACTTTACTTCATTATACCACAAACACCGAGTGCTTTACTACGTAACACACAAACACTGAACTTTATAACAGACTGTGTGATACAACAAACACAGGCTCTTAAGCAGTGAGGAAAGAAGTACGGTGTACTGCAGTAAAAGCAACAGTATTGAAATACTCCATTACAAGTAAAAGTACTGCAGTATCCTCAGCTTCGTGCAGTATCAGTAGTAAAGTACTGCAGTTGTCTCTGTGGAGTTGAATCAAAGACAAACACGCGTCTGTTGTGTGTTTTTGTTTTCTTTATTGTGTTGGTCTGTTCATAGCTTTAAAGAGATTATATACACAAATTAGTACAAGAAGATTATTCAAAAAAATGACACATTCAAAAAAGACAGACGGCCCAAAGAAAAAGATTTTAACACAAGTGTCATTTCTCCTGAATGGTTTAACAAACAGGTCTTTAAAGCTGGACGCGTCCACACGCTCATCTTAAGATCTTTCTCCAGTTAAGAAACAGGTGCAGTGTATTAATAGCTACAGCAGATAAAATACAAAAAGAGCCTCCTGCAGGAGGACGGTACAAAAGATGCCCTTTCTCTTGAAATGTTACACGTTTGGACTGAAGGGGAGGCGAACTACATTCACCTTCAGCTAGTAAAATACATGTTCATGCTATAACTGCAGTTACTTTGATTAAAATAACTTACTATTTTAAACTCAGCGGACTAGTTATTTTCTGAAAAGATAACGATTCCAAGAAGATCCCCGAACAGAAAAGTGGAAAACAACAACAGAATAAAAACACTCGATCGATCACTGGAGATTTACCAAACAGCTTCACATTTCACTCCTCGCACTCACTCAGACTACCTGAAGTAAAAGAAAGACAGGTGAGGATTAAAAACACACGTCTCACTGCACGCCGGCGGCTTTAAGAGCAGCCGTGAGGCCGCGTCGTCTCTTAAGGCTCGCAGATCAGAGTCTCCACCACCGTGCTGCTCTCGAAGTGACGGATCTTGTGGCAGTTCAGAGCTTCGCGCTTCTGCATCCCTGTAAGACGAGCAGCGAGATTTCAGGACCCGAGTTCAGTGAAATTTACAGCAGCTGTGTGTCGCCGCTCAGCCTCAGTGTGTGTGTGTGTGTGTGTTGTTGATATAAACCGTTAGCTGACTCTCGTCCTTACCCAGGATCCGGTCTCGGCGCTGCAGCCTGAAGGTCTCTTTTCCGCGGCAGAGGTTGTAGATGAAGTAGCCGAGCTGGTCGACGTGCTCCAGGCGCTCGGTCACGATCATCTCCTCGTGGATCAGGTAGGACTGAGGCAGGTAGGTGCCGGCCTGAGAAGCAGGAGGACACAAAGTAAATAACAAGCAAACTCTGTGAGCTCTTTCTGTCTTTCACTTGTTCTGATTCGCTGGTTTCGCCTGTTTTAACTTGTTTCTCACAGTTTTTATTGTGTGTGTTTATTTTTAAACCTCTTTATTTTGCTGTTTGTTCTCTGTTGAAAGCTGCAGAAAAGTAAAAACTCAACCATTCATTAAATGAAAACTTCTTTTTGTTGTTTGTCCTGTGAACGTTTCTCTTTACTGTAAACAGACTTCAACAAAAGACGGCTCAGGTTCAGTTTCAACCATTTGTTGGTTTTAACAGACTCATTTTGCTGCCAGCTCAGTTTTCATCTTTCATTTCTAAATAAGCTGTTTAGTCTTTTTAGAGAATCAGCTTATTTGTTTTCTTAGTTGAGAACATGAACACCACTGTCACGTGTCCTGTAAATATGCTTTAGCTTAGCATAAAGACTGGAAACAAAGGGAAACTGTTAGCGTCTCTGCTGTGAAGATTTCCTACTGAAGCTCTGCTCATCAGACCTCACAAACATCATTTCCATGACGACGTGACGACCTGCAGTCAGTGTTTCTGTCGGCGCCGTGCAGGGGAAACATACCTTGATGTTGACGAGCAGCTCCAGGAGGTCTCGGGGCGGCATGACGACGGAGGTGTTGAGCGGGATGACGTAGCACTTGTTCAGACTCAGATCCAGGTAAGCGGTCAACCTCTGCGACACCACAGAAACATTTTCAGATCAAGAAGACGAGTTCACAAAGCACACTAGTTTTCTTTTTTCATAAAATATAAAACAACAGCAAAAAGGCTTTTAATGTGACAGCTCGGTCTGCTGTCAGGGGGCGGGGCCTTTTCTGTTCTCGGGGCGGGGCTTGGTCAGGGGGGCGGGGCTTGTCTCACCCTCTGGAAGTCGTGGACGATGTCGGCCGGGTCTCCGTCCTCAAAGTCGGGCACCGGCACTTTGATCAGCTCCACCTGCTGCCTCTCCAGAACCTGGATCCGCTCCTCCAGGTGCCGCTGGTGGTACTGGTTCGGCAGCTCCACCTCCACCTGCAGACGGGATCAGTCAATCAATCGATCAGTCGGTCAATCGATCAGTCAGTCAGTCAGTATTGATTACAGTGGATGACGATCATACCTCCTCTTCCTCTCGTATCATGAAGTCTTCCTCACTGTAGTTCACCCCACAGAAGAACACCTGATCCTCCTGCAGGACAAAGAGACCAGACCATCAAAGACCATCAGAGACCAGCAGAGACAGAAACCATCAGAGACAGAAACCATCAGAGACCATCAGAGACAGAAACCAGCAGAGACCAGCAGAGACCATCAGCTCTGTGTCTGCAGTGAATAAAAAGTGACATTTCTGACACTTTTAAAAACCTGTTAAAGACAAACAATAAACTTTGTTTGAAAAGGCACAAAAGATAAAAACATCTGTTCCTCTCTGAGTGAAAGTAAAAACCAGGTCTCAGGCTGATCACTGAGCTTTATTGTGTGGGAAACTCATGAATCATACATCAAACCGAGCGTCAGACTTCCTGTCTGTAGCTCTCTGATGGTGCGGATGTAAAATGAAGGTGAAGACTCGGAGACAAACCTCGAGCTGTCAGAGGTTCACGATCACACCTGTGCAGGCAGGTGGAGTAAAAACAGCTCACAACCTTTACACTTTGAAGAAAGACCAGCATTTATTTTGCTTCTGTCTGTCAAAAATGAGTCTTTCTGTTGTTTTCTGTTTCTCTGTGTGTGATTTGTTAAAGCTCAGCTGCCTTCAGTCTCTGTTCCCACCTGATCCGTTACCGTGTGAGCATCCTTTGAATTTACCTCTGTGTCGTAGAAGGAAGGTTCCCACCCTTGTTGTTGCTGCCTGCTCACCTCCATGATGTAGTAGCGGTACAGGTAAGCTCCTCCCACCACCACTCCGGACAACATGAGGGCGAGGCCCAGGCACATGCACCAGCACCAGGCCCGGGACCGGGGCCGCACCGGCAGGGCCGCCTCCGCATCCTGCAGCAGGGAGAGCACAGGTGAGTGTCTGCAGCCGGCTTCGTCACCACAGACAAACATGAGGCTGTTCGCCTCCTCATCATCGCTGCTTCTCTGCTTTCATCCAGAACATGTTTATTCACTGAACCAGCAAGTAAAAGTACTCTGATAATGAGTCCAACACTTCAGTGAGAAACACAAAGTCAAACTGCACAGAAAAAACAATCTTTACTCTGTGACGGAAAGTTTCACCAGATTCATGAAGAACAAGTCGAGCGTGTTTAAAGATCTGATATACACTCGCATATGTTCACCTGTATCTGAGATGCCTTTCACAATATGAGTGTGCGTGTGTGTGTGTGTGCGTGTGAATGAAGGCTTTGTTTGGATGGCGCTCAGCAGGACGTGACTCGCCACCGTCAGACTGCAGATCTGATCCGAGCGGTCGAACAGAAAGTGAAGGTGCGTCTCATTTGAAACGTTAACTCGACTGTTTCGTCCAGAAATGAAAAGGTAAATAAACTTTATTTGTCTGTGTGACGCTGACAGAATGATGTTTCACAGTTCAACAACACAAACAGCTGGACGGAGGTGAAATTCATTCGGCTGATCAGCATTTGTTCTACGTTAAATATGAAGCCAGCTTTTCACCGTCCAAGTAAGTTTGACTTTTTATCTGTTATCTTGAGCAAAAAGCGTAAATATAGCTGAACTCTTTAGTCAATAAGCGGATTATTTTAACGATTCTTTGGATTCATTTGATTTTAAAATATCTGTTAGTAAGAAATACTGAATGTAAACTTGTGTGTGTGTGTGTGTGTGTGTGTGCGCGTGTCACAGAAACTTGAGACTTTGAGCTGAGAGGACGACTGTTATCAGGAGCAGACGCACGTCACCTGTTCAGGTCGATAACACGTCTCTGAGGACGAGCTGCGACTCGTCTCCGATAAAAAGAGAAAAACCTCTGAAGGTCGTCTGAGTGCGACGAGAAGTCGACTTTTCAAACAGACTGAACACTTTACTTTCTCTTTCCTTTCCTCAAGCGTCTTCAGCTCAGACTCCATCCTGACGCCGAGGCTGATGGGAAATGTAGTGTTGAGGGCCGTCCACCATCACAAACAAAAACAGAGAGTGTTTCCTGAACACGTTCACGAAGAAAAACAGGAAGTCCTGCAGAAAGCTCGGACTGTTCACTTCTTGAAGAACTTTTAAATTAATTAATCAATTTAAATTATACAACTATTATAATCATCATCATTATTCTCATCATCCACTAACAGTGAGGAACCGTACATGGTGAAAAACTTTCTGCACTATCACACTGCTCTTTGGTTTCCCACAGTGTGAAACTAACACACACACACACACACACACACACACACACACACACTTCCTCTTCTCGTTACTAAGAAGCAGGAAATCACACACACTGAAAATATCTGCCTTTGTACTGTGAACTGTTTTTGTCTTCGACGTGTTCGTAGTATATGAAGAAATAAAATGACATTTACTTTGAGATCTACAGAATAATCCTGTACACAAGTAAAAGTAAAATATTAGTATTACAAAAACAGTAAAAGTACTCTCTTTATACTTATTTCAGAGTAATATATGTGATATTATAATAATTATTGATCAGTTTAATCAGTTTAATATTCATTTCAATCACTGCTGGGAAACTTAAAATAATAAATCTTCACTTATAAGTTAATTTATATTTGTGTTAATAAAACTAACAGCAGATATTGAATAAATGTAGGATTTCTGAAACAGAAAGAAACGGCGCGGTACTCTGAAGATGTTCAGTTATAAAACAGCTCAGACTTCCTGACATCAGCAGCGGCGGCTCGACCTGCAGTTTAACATCGAGTTTGTTTTCTGTTCGCTCGACGAAGGCGTCAGCACTTCTGGGTCAGAAATAAAAACGCTTCTGGTGAAGGAGGAAGCTGCAGGAACACAAACTGCCAGTCAGCCTTTTACAAAAGTCAGCGAAAACGCTACGAAAAGAGGAACCTGACGACTGAGACACCACAAAACAAAGAGGAAGTTTGAAGAGTTTTAAGTGCAACGCCACCGACAGAAACATTTCCTGAAAGTTTTCTGCATCAGCTGTGAAACTGAGCTGACATTTGTTCCCCACACTCACACAGAGACGAGAAAAGAGGAAGTGACGGAGAAAAAACAGAGAAAAAGAACGAATGTCTCCAACAAACAGAGCAGATTATCAAACAGCTGCTGTACTTTAAAACTCTGAGTCCCTGAACGTCGCCTGTCAGGCCGCAGACGCAGACTTTGTCTTTCAAGATGAGACGTTTTCAAGATTCAAGATTCAAGATTCGGTCCTGATGGAAACCGGAGAGAAGACAGATGTTCGTAGATCGATACCAAACTATAAAAAATGTGATCATAAGAATCAAGCGGCTCCCTGCTGAGCTGCATTCAGACAGTATATCAATATTATTGATTTTTGAACTGAACTGGGACTTATAAACTACAACCTTTAATACAAATTGAAGTCTTTCAGTATTTTTCTTCGGGTCAGCTCCCTGTAGTTTCTTTAGAAAACATTTCAACATAACATTTATATTTTTACTATGAATGTATCTCAGTTCCAAACATCACCAATCGACCTCATTGATCACTGATAATTGGTATCAGCCTGTGATGTGCAGCGACGTGATGAAGCACATCGTGTTGTGATCGTTTTTAATCCGAGAATCCAAGAGACGAAACAGGCAGAGCTGAAAGGAAAACGACAGCTGGATTTCAAAATAAAAGCTTTGAGATCTTCACAAAAAGGAAAAAATAATTAACCTGACCTGATAAATAAAGAAATGATCAATCGTCACTTGTTACAACATGGATGAGTTTCTGTTGGTATATTGGTGATCACTCTAATCAATCCCTGAACTGGATTTGTGGTCTGTTACCATGACGACGCATCACAGAGCTAATCAGTCGGCTTTCTGTCCTCCTCGTCACCGATTGGTCGGCAGCTCGTTACAATACGTGACCTTTCACCCCGATTTAAACCAACGAGTCGTACCGTTTCACAACCAGCAGCTTCACCGACAAGATCCAACAGGCCCTCTGACGAACGTTTCATAACTCCAACACACACACACACCTCACACACACCTCACAGCGGGAACAACATGTACAGTCAGACGGCCATTTTCAAGATCATTTCATCAGCGTTTGATCGAGCAGACAAAGATCATTACTCGTACTGATGAAGTGACAAATGTTAACTACACATTAATTCAATAATAATAATAAATAACCACAAATCTTCAGGTAATGGTGACCTGCTCACTGCCTAGAGTAAAATCATTTTCATCAACAGTTCAATTCAAGATTATTTTACATTTCATCACTAAAATGTAGTAAAATAGATTAAAATGTCACTTCATAATAATTTCCCATATTCTGAAACTCAAATTGAGTTTTATTTTATAATAAGTGAAAACTTATTATGAAATAAATAGATAATAATTCAATATTATCAATTATTAATTTACATTATTTCTACAGTTTCTTGATTTAGTTTGGTGTTTTGTAGTTTTATTGTTCAGTTGTTTCTCCTGTAAAATCTGAGAAGTTCATTCTCTTTTATTTCTCTTTGTAATGATTCAGTGTCTGTGGATCACACGCAGGTCCGGCCTCGTGTTTTCGGTCTGCGGCGGATCAGTGAGACTTCAGAGCACCTGAGAACAGGTGAGTGTCAGCGTCCAGGTCCGGTTTCAGTCTGAAACTCCATCCTACAGTTTGACGTTTTTTTCACCTCTTCAGCCTCAAACAGCGTCTGTGAGTAAAAATCTGAGATTCCTCTTCACACACCAACACCTGCTTCTGCCGAACTGTCGAACACAGACGCCGCCACGATTATCAGTCAGAAATAAACAGCAAAATGGAAACTCCAAAGTATTTCCTCCTCCACTAAAACTTTTATCAGTTAAAAATGAGACATGTCAGGAAACGTGACTCAGATCTGTTGAGTTTCAGACACAGAGCAGAAAGATTGTGTGAAATAAAACTACAATTATTTGATCTGATTCACAGTTTCCCAGACAACAGTGAACGTTTCAAACAAACAAACACCTGAAGAGACCTGACGAGAATTCATTTTTAAAGACAGACAGGTGAGAGAAGAACAGGTGAGGCGTCACCTTTGTATGGGTGGATTAATGGTTTTCTTATTATGGGATGTTCATGTTGTGTGTGTTGGCTGAAGGGGCGTATTTGCATATTTCTGAACAACTGATACAGCTCTTTCATTTAAATATATCTAAAAATATCTAAATACTCCACGACGTCTTTATTTTATTTTAGTCTGTTTCGTGTGTTGTGATGCTTTATTATGTCTTTTTTATATCTACTTTATATGCCATGTATAAATATATTTATGTATATAAAGACAGATTTTCCTGTCTGTGGGGGGGTCTGCTCCGGTTAGTCTCTCCTCTGGGGGGGTTTCAGCGGGGGCGCCCTGCAGGAGGCAGCTAAATCTCCCCGTCTGAGTCTCTATCTGACTGATTAAACGTTAATCCTCCTCAGGCGGTCGGCGTGCTTCAGACCGCCGTCAGAGGAAGGTGAGACAACACGACCTCGCTCACAAAAACAGTCAAAAGGTGAAGCTGCGAGTTTCCCGTCAGAACGTTTCAGACAGAAATTATTTACATTTGATTTTCATCTCTGGATGAACTCATGAATGAACTCATTTTACCATCACAGCTGAGGAGACTGATTGATTACAGGATTAATTGATTATTGGTGTCTTCTGATCACTTCTGTGCGTATTAAACGTGAGGCCTGACTCGCTTCGGTCTCCTGCCGGGTCTGATCTGAATCAGAGACTCAAGCGAAGCAGCTGATGAACTCAAACAGGAACAAACGGAGGGATTTCAGCTACCTGCCAACAAATCCCTGATCAGTGTTTGTGGGAGGATTAAGACACATGAATGACTCCGTAATGTCAACACACGAGGTAATAATCCTTCTAACGAGGGCGGCAACCAATACTTATCTTCATTAATGATTAATGTGACAACTATTTGACCTTTGAACTGATTGTTTGGTGACTGAAACATCAGAAAGGTCAAAGTGCGGTTTTGTCTAAACAGTTCATATTTTCTTTAATTTGATGTTGAGACAAAGAAAAGCTTAAAAATTACTGAAATAAAATAGTTTATGAACTTTCTGTCAGTGGATTAATCAACTAATTGTTGCTGCTCTATTTCCACTCAAAGCAAACAAATCTGTTTTATCAAGTACAATTTAAAATGATCAGAAACGTCGACCTGTTGTGGTCAAAGCTGAATAAATTCAACACTCATTTATATCTCTGTGCTTGCTGGCTGTAATCTGACATCAAGTCCAGATTAGAAAATGTAAAAATAAAGTTTCATCAGCTCAGAAACACGTGAGGTCAGCGCGTCTTAATAAAGCTTCCTTCCTGAACGGTACAACGTCTCAGATTAGATCCGGCTCCACAGCTCAGCTCCAATAAAATAAACACTTTTACATTTATAGTCCAGGAGACGGGTCAGATCTGAAGGAGATTATCAGGCCGCTCAGCGCAGCTTCAAAATAACCAGCCAACTAAATAAAGTCCCTGCTGACGGGAGATGGTCATTATTTGAATTTAATATAAAAGCTGATTCGTTTACAGACATTAATGAAGTTTGACGGCATCGCTCAGCCCGTTAAGTTCATTTGAACTAAAAGGTTAAAGCTGATTTTTCTGCTTAAATTGAAAGAAGCTAAATAATCAAACAACAGTGAAATGTGTTGGTGCTGATACGTTACTCAAACATAAATATGACTCTTTCTGGATCATAAATCTGAAATAAAATATTTATAAACATATATAAAATAAAATATTTGGGTTTGAGCCATCATACTCTCTTCTCTCTGTCTGTGTTTTAGTTTGGTGGTTTGGTGTATTTATGAGATTTATAAGAAGATTTTCTTGCTTCAACTTGTTTCTAAACTGTTCATCTGTTTTGCTTCCTCTCTGATAAAGTTTGTTTTTATCTGGTTGAACTCAGGAAACATCTGCTCAGATAAAAACCACTTGGTTGTCAACACGTCCGCTGGCGGTCTGCAGTTTCGCAGGCTGAGCTGACGCTCCACGCCCTTTCACAAAACGCCGCCCTCGTCGTGTACCGACACAGCCCAAAGCTCCAGGTAACCCGCAGCAGGCCGCCATCCCATAATGCCACAGCTGAGCCGCTGATGTGATCTTTAGTTCACGGGGCTGACAGCTCGCGGTGACGTGTTAATGTGCTGTGAGATAAGCCGACCTTCACTCGGCTGTCTGCAGGTTAAACTTCTCTTTTCTGCAGAGATGACGCTCAAACTGTTAAAGAAGAATAAAATAAACCCGTTTGGACATTTTACACTAAAATAAGAAGAAACAGCTGAACGCAGAGACGCAGAGCTGATCGCAGGGCGGATCAATACGTGAACAGGTCACTGATGAGAGTTCATGTTAAAGTGTTTGCTGAAGCTGATCAGATTAACCAGATTAACCTGAAGATGCTCCGGACTGATCTGAGCACAAACACACCATCACATCAAATCTGAGGAAAGTTTCTGATTCACACAGAAAATCTAATATTTTAGCAGCACGTTTACTCGAACACTGTTCTTCTGTGATTTCATGTTCTGACACTTTCATTTTAGGAAGTACATTCAATTATTTAGCAGATTCAGATTAAAACGTTTCAAATTATGAAACACGATGACATTATCAAAAAGAAACTCATTTATAATATATATATAAATATTAAAGTCATGAGCACTTGAATGCATCAGTAATTTAATTTAATGCAGAAATCTTATTCTGAATAATGAGTTGTTTAACTTTTGGTACTTTAAGTACATTTGATGCTAATACTTGAATACATTTTAATGCAGGACTTGAGTATTTCTCTTTTGTTACTGTGAAGTGTTCGCGGTTCATCTGGTCGTCCTGCAGGAAGCTGTCGAGGTTCAACAACACGTCGAGTTTCACAGAAACTTTCTGTTTCTGTTTTCACACTTCAGGCATTAAACGTCCCGCAGGAGACCGAGGGGATTTCTTCCCAAACAAAAACAGGAGGAGAGTCAGAGGTGAACCAAACAGAAAGAGAAAGTAAAGCTCAGCTCAAGTTTGAATCTTAAACTCCAGAACAAAGAAAAACTGGTCGTCTCATCTCTTAGTAGATAAATTCAGACTATTCTGACCTTTGTGTGAGTCTGATTTCTAAAGTTCAAACCTCCTGTGAGCGATGAAATGAGTGTTTGGTGTCTGAGAGGAACAAATACGTTGGTTTTGAACTTTGAACAATATTTAATGATCGACAATCAGAGCAGCTGCTGACGGTCTCAGCTTTAATTCAGCTTTTTAACTCTGGTCGGTGCTGAGATTCGAGTCGGCTTCATCACAGTTTGTCTGTGAGTTAATTATTTTTCACAATTATTGATTATTCCTGAAATCTGAGTTCGTATCCTGCAAGGCCTTCAGCCCCAAAGTGAGTTACCATCCAGGTAAACTTCCCACCAAACAAAAACAAGGAAATAACTTAAACTTGAGATACTTTCAGAGGAAAAGTCCCTTTAAGCTTTTTGTCACAGACGAAGAGTGAAACTGTGTGAAACTGATTACGGTTATGAAGCTTTAACCTCCTTCAGATCTTGAGTTTTATATTTTAAAACACGTCGTCCTGCAGCTGATCCTGATTCTTCTCTTCTCATTTAGATAAAGTAAACCAAAACTAAAGATCACTCCACAGTTAGTCAGCAGGGAT
>JAVQJZ010093682.1:0-11289 GCA_036025355.1 Leiopotherapon unicolor
ACTTTTTACCATCTCTATCAGCCTGAAGCCACTTTGTTTGTAGACTACACACACACACACACACCCACACACACACACACACACACACACACACACACACACACACACACACACACACACACACACACACACACATGTATACACAGTTCCCTCTTAATGCTAGCACATAATCTTCTTGCTGTCCTGAGGCCCTCTGCTACACTGCCAGGCCAGGTTATGAAATCCACCCAGGGCCAGGTTACAAAAATCCTCTCTGTGGCATCTGCCAGGGAAGGCAGCTCCGTGTTGACAGATGGGCACAGCATTCCTGGGCCCCAGGCCTCGCCAGCGCTCTGCCAGGAGCTGGACTGAGGGAGCCATGGAGAGGCTGACTGGCATTTCTTTACACCTATGTGCTTAATTTCTGCGGCAACCTCGAGGCACGTACGACATGAGTTACATTCCCTGAATGCTGCTCCTTCAAACTAACACGTAGGGGCAGTGATGGGTATTACTGGGGAATGAATAGGGTAGTGATGGGTGTGGATTCATGCATGTGTCTGATTTAATTAAAACTGTACTAAAATGGCATAGTAGCTACGAGGGTCATCTCCATCTGGTCACTCGGCCTCGCTAGTTCCCCGTGAGCGAAAACCGAGTGACGCAGTACGAAGCTCGCACTGATCTGAACTTTTAAGAGAAGTTTTTTTTTCTTTTTTTTTTTTTTCTCAAGCACTTTACCTCCACAGCTGAGGCAGGCTCACTCCCATGCTGGCCCAGTTATGTGATCTATGTCCAGGCAGGGAAGAAACGTTCGCCCCCTTCCCCCACACTTCATGCTGCTTCCACAGGGATAGTGTTTTACATGCTCAAGGTGAGTGGAATACCAGCACAGCTCCTGTTAGCCCCGCGCTTTACTCGGTCAGGGTCCCCATCTCTCTGCCCTATCTACCACTGACCACCTGCTCCAACATCGTCTCCTAACCAGGTCACACTAATGAAACCTGCATGTGGCCACTTAGCAGCCACTCAGACTGCGCGCACAAAATAAAAATCTGTTTGGATTGCGCGGGCAACGTATAATGCCTTTTAAATTTGTTTTCTTTGCAAAGCGAAGCCATTTTCTCGTGAAAAAAATGTACAGTACATTCTACTTTGCAATTCAGCAGAGCATTTGGAACACAAATATAGCTTTGGCATGGCTGAACTTAATAGGCTGGCATTCTGCAAAACCATGCCACATTCTCCGCAATCACCACTCTTTAACATCTAGCACTGCATGGACACAATGTTCCAAGACGCAGTGCATGGACGGTGCCCAGCCAACTCCTCCGACAGTGAGAGATTACAGTGATTACTCCTAAAGCAATCTCACTATGGACCAATGTATGCACGGGGGTCAGGGAAGAGGAGGGGGGACGGGAGCTGGGAGGGTGGGGGTGCCAGGAACATTGGCAAGTTTCGCAGCCGAGAACAAAAAAGACAGACAAACGTGAGCGAGTCGTTGACCTCAAAATCACTGTTAAAACACGGTGTCCCCATTTGGTAATTATTCTCCTCCAGAGATGAGGTCAGGCTGAAAATCAGCTGAAAACAAAGTGGGATGATAATGGCAGTGGTGACGACGGGAGCAAGGGAATGAGAAGGAGAGGGGAAGAGGACATGGCAGGGTGAAAACGGGAAAGAGAAAGAGAGAGAGGAGTGAGAGAGAGTGGTGGAACTCGCTGCTTGGTGTGAGTGAGCATGGGAAATGCGTGGGACTTCTGGACCATCACTGGCTCCAAGGGGATCTGTTTGGTGACTGACGTGCACACACATGCGTACGCACACACACACACACACACACACACACACACACAAAGACAAACATATATGCATGGTTACACACACAGCTAATTGCAGAGATATTCATTCACTTTGGCTTATTCCTTTCAACAACCTGCCATTTAATGCTCGGCTGCAGCTGACGTCCATCTGAACTACGTACCTGCTGCTTTTTTTCTTTGCAAAATATTCAATAATATATAAGAAAACTCCTCATTTAAGCTGTGAAATGAGTTTTTACTTCATGGACTTGACAGTAATAACTCACCATTCGCACCATTCATCGGCGCTCTGCAGCTGTTAGTGATGCTTTTTCACTCGTCAAGTGGGTGATGCAAAAAAAAAAAAAAACAGTGCTGCCTAAATTGCACCACCAGAGGGCAAAATCTGGTCAGAAACTATAATGGAGATTCTCCCAAGCTCATGTGTATGCACACACAGACCTACGCAAACACACATGCATGCACATATGACATATTCATGTAGTGAGACACATATGCCTGACTATTTGGAACACGCACAAACACAAGCCTTACAATGTCAGCATTTACATTCTTCCACTCGCAGTAACATATAGTATATACAATACGCAGCGTTTATGTTACACATTCTGTTTAGTGTACGGATCTCGACGTAGCGCAGGCCCTCTGAGCACGGGACCGAGAGGACCCTCAGATCCCAACAAAGTGTCACATTCGGGGAGGGAAATGCAATGTGTTGGCCCCAGAATTCATTTGACTGCCCACCCTGATCAAACCTCCTCCCGACTCAGGTAGCTGTCATCTTTTGAGGCTGTGAGGTCTTGAGACTGACTCCCCTATGAGCTCACCTCATGGCAGATTATGGGCCGCTGGTGTACGTCTATGCTGAAGCCAAACTCTGGCAGGGTTCAGCGTGATGCGGTCTTTTTTCATGTCTAGGTTATTTTTATGGCTGAGGTGGTGGTGGAGCCCATTGGGAGGTCTGGTTACCCTTACGAAATAAGCCAACACAATCAAAACTCCCTGCAGCTGCTGATACAGGGCGCTGCTCCGCAGATCCGGCTTTGCCTCTTGTGCAAAGGGCAGCCGTGAGCAGCGGCGGCATGTTATTACGCAGCATTTTACTGCATGCTGCACATTCTGCTCCATCGAAGCAAGCCGAGCATCCCACGCGTGTGCATCTTAAATTTATGCTGCACTTTTATCTTTCGTATATGTCTACGCAGTGAAGTTGGCCATAGGTGGTTTAGGTCAGCTGTTGTCAAGCCCACGCTGAGGGCTGAGGGAAACAGAGCCACTTAGGGCCATGACGTGTGCTGTTACTGCATGCGTGTGCACTTTTATACGGCTTTAATTACAGACTGTGAACACAGACAGACTTGTTTATTCTGCTGTGTAGTATACACTGAGGCCTGGTTGGCACCACAAACAAACGTGCCACACACACACACACACACACACACACACTGCTTTGTAGTAGTAAAAGTATCTATCCTGGACAGCGCAGCAGGATGTACCTGCCAGTTGAGTGAGTCACATGTATTTAATGTCCATTAATTCAGTCATTTATGGATATCTGAGTGCAGGACATCATCACTAACAGGCAAGGTCGTCTGACATTAAAAAGTTCTTCTTTTCATCATTTTTGTTTGTGATAAATAGCTCACATCTTTTTCTACTTTGCGGGCATTAAGCAATTCAAAGTTTTCCAGAATTATAGTAAGCTATCACCACCATAAAGTTGTATTCTAATTCCCTCAGCTTAAACAAACAGGCTATTTAAAGGGCATCAGCCTAACATAGGCTGCTTTATTTTGAGTAGACGAAGAAGGTATAAATAGACTTTGAGGAGTGCAACAAGCGAATGCTTCATATGAAATGGCTGGCGTTACATCATTGCCTGTGAGAGTGAAGTTCTGGAGAGGCGCTGAGCTCTCTGGGCCAGCCATTATGGTTTGTACTAATGTTCTGGTTTCACAATCCAAACATTCTAAGAGCTGTTATTTGCTCTCTTTTTCCCTTTTACTCAGTAATTCTGCTTCTTTTTTTCAGCCGAGCTAAGCTGTCAACAGAGAGGAGAAGCAGCTTTAAGTGGGAGACAGAAAAGGGATGGAGGAGGAGGAGGAGGAGAGAGACGGGAAGAAGAGAGCTGGGTCGGGAGAAAGAATGAAAAGTAAAACACAAACAGAATCGGCTTTCAAGTTTGTAAACTGTGTCACCTGTGGGTTATAACGGGCCACGTGTCCACTTTCCACACATGCGTTGTGGGCACATCTGTCCTCATACCCAGAAAGAAAAGAAGGTCAGTTTGGTGGGAGGATGAAAACGACTGCTTATGGTGCACTCTTCTGTTCCCAACCATTCAAACAGCAAGGTGTAACTCTATAGACAGTCTGAGGTCTGAGCAGGCCGCTAGTCAGGCAGCATCCACCATGTGGTTGGCATACTGCAACTCGTCATTACCGTTGGCTTCAGCGTGTGCTACTAAAATGACTTGTATAAGTGAATCAGTGCCGCTGTGAGAAGTTCCAACTGGTAGCTAAATCACAGGACAAACCAACGTCCCCCCATCAGGCATCTCTGCTGCATTTATCCTCTTTCAGTGGCAGAGCCTGCTCTTTTTCAAACACAGTATACTGAAGAATAGCTGAATCAGCATATTCTGACACCAGACTGGTGTCTCTGAGCTGGCTCGTATGTATGTCATTCCGTACTACGTCTGGTATTTGAAGAGAGAGAGAAAAAAAATAGAAGGTTCGCCGCGCAGAGATAATGAGATAAAAACGTAATTTGTGGTGGAGACGTTTATGATGTGCAGCCTCTCTGTGTGTTATATGTGAAACAGGGCTGGGAGTTGTCCCAGCTGAACTGTAGCTTATGCTCTAGTTTACTGTATGAGAGATTATAAAATAAACCATGAAAGTTTATCAATGCGCACTTAGACAGTACTTCTAGATGTGATGTTTGCACAAGGTAATGCATACTTGAAATGATGCAGCTGCAGAAAATATGCTTTAAAAGTAACAATACAAACACTCGTGCCACGTGTAATTTCCTGTTGGTGCAATATGTTACAGTAGGTTAATTTCATATACACTGAGCTGCACAATATGCTTATACTATGGGCCTACAATAGATTTATTAAACAATATGGAGTTGGCACATAGTGTTAGATTTTAACAGTTCAACATTTTGGGAAAAGCAGAGTTTGCTGAGAACATCGGTATCACACTTCTGTTGCTAAATATTAAGATACTTAGAGCCGCCTGTTAGCTTAGCTTAGCTTCAAGATCAGAAACAGTGAGCCTGGATCTGCCTGCAGGAAACAAAATGAACCTACTGGTACTTTTAATGCTTATTAACACCTTATATTTAATTTGTTCAGTAAATACAATAAGCAACGTGTAAAAACGATTGCTGAATCACAGCATCCCGCCAAAAAATAGTCCTGCTCATAACCCCCGTAAAACGACAACTTGTTGGTTTTTCACTTCGATTTTTGTACAGATTAAACAAACTGTGTCAATTAGTGAGCTTCAGAGGTGCTGGTAGTCAGATTTTGTTACTTTTGGCCGGGGCCAGGCTAGCTGTTTCCCCGTTTCCAGTATTTGTGCCAAACTAAGCTAACCAGCTCCTGGCTCCAGCTACATATTTACCGTACAGATGTGAGAGCGAGATCTTCTATTTCCCAAAACGCTGAATTATAGATCAAAGATTCTTGCTCTACTTTGGAGCTGTGAACACATAAAGGTACCTTTAAAAGGCTGACACACCCTACAACCTCACACACCTCCAATGGAGATCCAAAGTTGCCCCAATGATGGTGTTGTCGACATATCTTGGTAACAGACCTGTTTGTGTAAATGTGTTTCAGTAGCTTACTGAACACTGCTTGGACTCATTCATTATATAGTTTTGTCAGGGTGGCCGGGGGTGGGGCTCTCCCATCTTTAGCACCAGTGTGCTCGGAAATCTGTTGCGCCAGCGTTACCTTTGTGCATGATTAGGAATTAAAAACCCACAGGTGACGGCCTGTCATTAAGCTGTGGCCACCATCAGTCAAGTCAACAACTCTGCTGGACACTCGGCGATCGCACATACAGTCCTCACGGAAGAAATGTGATAGTTTGACTAATAGTGTGCGAGCTGAAGGAAAGTCAAATCACCTCTGGCTCATTGAAAACGTTATTGGAACATGATTTGTTTAAGCTTTGTGCAAATGGCAGGTCCCCATCCCAAAGAGAAATTTTGGTTCATTACAAAGACAAATGTTGGAAAAATGAACCCAGTGTACCCGCTGTGTTCTTTCTAAGCTGGCATGCTGTTAAACCTAACAATTGGTCTTTCACCAGGTGTTGGGCTGCTGAAGGCGTATTTGTCAATGGGCTGCCATTATTTCATTGACACAAGTCATGTTTTCTTAATCTATAATTACTCTGCAATTGCAAACCAGCTGTAAAATCACAAGGATGGCTGTTCTCTGCATACTACGGGTGTGAGCTGCTAAACTGTCCCAGCACACACACATACACACACACACACACACAACTGAAGTGCAAATTGAAATGCAACTGCTGGACATTCTCCGTGCAGATCCGTGGATGCTAAAGTGAATTAAGAGCCTTGCATCCAACCTTATATAACGTTGCTAATGGAATCCACACCTAAACAGAGAACAATGGACACATACACTGTCCCAATAGAAAATAGTAGAGCTTTGGCTAAAAGCCTGATTATGGATGGCTGGGTCTTCCAGATGCTTGATTGCAGTTCCAGTGAAAACAGCTCTTTGGGTAATTGTCCTGCCATCTTAGTGCCTCCTCAGTGATACATTTAAACGCGAGAGAGGCTGGGAGTATAGCGAATAGTGAGGCTTGGGTGGACAAAGGCAGGTAAATCGGACTGTTTATTCATGTACTTCTTGCTCAGGTTCGTCTATAACTGTATGACAAATTCATGGAGAAAAGACAGACACAGATAGAAGAGTTGTGTCTTGTGCCTCTGTGCTGCATGGTTGAACTAGCAGACAATATAGTGTATAGTCTGTATTCAGAGCGACTTTGTAACCAGTCCAGGGACGAGAAATGAAAAATGGTCTCTTGGCATTTATAGTGATGTTTATTAATGTGCACAGCTCCTGTTAAACAAACCAATAAATTTAAAAAATAAACAAGAGTTGAGGGCTTAGTGTTTCTCTGTTATCATTCCTCAAGCAAGGCACTATAGCCCACCGCATCCAACACAGGACGCATGCTGCAAGAGGCACAGAGGGAGTGCCTGGCATGGTTGGCACGGTGCCGTGGCCTGTGCTGCCTGGGGCATGCCACTCATTTCTGTGTGAAGCTGAAGCTGTCGCCACATGGACAGCTGGTTGTGAGCGGCAGAACCCTGTGAGAGCGCAAACCACCCCATCCTTCTACACCGTCGATAAGTTGGTGAATAATACCCATAGATCTGCATCAGTTTACCCTCTCTAAATCACTACCAAAGAAATTTGTCTGGAGACCATAAAACTGACCTTAGACCAGTGCCTGGAAACAAAATGACACCCTCCGGCTTTCCACTGCAGTGCAACAGGACCCTGTCCTGAGTTAGATGAGCCTGCTTTCAATCAGCACACATCAGGCTGTATATCAGGTCTAATTAGTGTATGTGGGCCTGCAGCACAGAGCTTGGTGTGAGACATGAGCTTTCCGTGCACTGCGAGCTCTCCCCCGCACGGCACAGCCAGACCTCGTGCCTATACGGGCTTGCATTGCGTGGGATGTGACGCACAACTTTTATGGGCCCGCTCTCTCTCATCTTAACAGCACATGTGTCGCAGTCGGAATAAGATTCCACAACAATTGGATCAAAAACATGAAACACAGACATGCATATCCGTGCCGGCCTTGCACACATGCCGTGGCGATCACTGGTGCCAAACGTCTTACAAGCCTTACAAGAGTGGATTGATTTAGGCCTTTAAAAGATAACAGAGGGCCGCAGGGAAGGAAAGTTTCGGGGTAAAAAGTCAAATGATGCACTTTGGTTAGATGCGTGAGTGTATCACAAAGGCATAGAAGGGAGATGAAAATGATGCCCCTGTAGCTCAAAAGTTTGGAAAAAGAGGAAAAGTAGTAAGAGTTCTTTTCACAGATTCAATCAAAATGCACACTAAAAGCTTCCCTAATTAATACTGCTATGTTAACAATGGATGAAATGACTGAGTGTAACGCAGAGACTGTTGCTCATAGTAACAAACCAACAAAGAAATATCATTTGACTCAACTTTTACATATTTTCAACATGTTGTTTTGGTTTCACGGCCCTCAACCTTACTGTTTTGATTCAACAACACTTTCATCAACCCTTGTTTCCTGTCGCAGCAGGAAGATGTTTTCAGTGAAAATGCTCCAGTAAACCTTCTGTGCAGCACCTGCCCGGCTCCACACGGCTCACAGACAAAGTCAGACACTGGCTGAGGTGAACACAGTGGAGCATTTAGAAGGTGAACAGACAGAGCAGTGCGTGGAGATCAAAAACAGAGCTAACTTCTTATAAGTTGTAGAAGCTGAATTAGTCATATTAGCGGGACTAATGAGTATTTTAGGATCAAAACATATGACCATAGAACTAAAACCTTTCGTGTTAACGTCGCTGCAGTCAGCAGAAAGGAGTATCGGGTCACCAGAGAGTGCGAGTACTGAAAACATTTTTCCAGCTTATGTGTCCTCACAGACATCAACACGTAGAGTCCTTCTTTGGATGCGATTGTCGACTCTGTGCCGAAACACTTGAATAGCAGGAAAATAATGTTTTTATACAGCTTCTCCACATGTCCTCATTTAGATTGGAACATACAGCTAAAATCTTGCAACACACAATGTTCACTCCCCCCCCAGAAGTTTTGGAACAGTGAGGCCAATTCCTGTATTTTTGCTGTAGACTGAAAACATTTGGGTTTGACATCAAACGATGAATATGAGACAAGAGATCAACATTTCAGCTTTTATTTCCAGGTATTTATATCTGGATCTGATACACAACTTAGAAGATAACATTATTTGTTATGGAAAACCACATTTTTAGGTGAACAAAAGTACATGACTGGAAAGGGTCCGCCCATGATCCCAAACCTAAAGTGGAGGCAATGTCATGGCTTCTTCTGGGATGGGCTCATTAATCTTCACTGATGAAATAACACATTAGGGCAGCAGCAAAATGAACTCAGAAGTCTACAGAAACATTTTGTTTACCAATTTAAAAAAAGATGAAACCAAACTGATTGGGAGATCCTTCATCATGCAACAAGATGATGACCCAAAACACACTGCCAAAACAACAGAGGAGTTCATCAGGGACAAGAAGTGGATTTTAGACCGGCCAAGTCAATCTCCAGACATAAACCCTACAGAGCATCACCTAAAATGTAGTTTTCCATAACAAATAATGTTATCGTCTAAGTTGAGTATCAGATCCAAATCCAAAAAAAAGCTGGAACTAAAAGCTGAAATGTTGATCTCTTGTCTCAAATTCATCCTAAACCTAAATGTTTTCAGTCTACAGCAAAAATACTGGAACTGGCCTCACTGTTCCAAATTTTTTGGAGGGGCGTGTATCTGTTTTGCAATGATTGTGTATGATGGAGGAAAAAGTCTTGTTGGGCCAGCATCAGGTGAGCTGCAATTCCTGTTTCTGTGAGCAAGGAATAGAGACAGTGCTGTGGAGAGGTGTGTGTGTGTGCATGTGTGTTTGTGTGCGTGGGAGTATTTATTTGAACCAAGCTGTCCTTCAGAGTTTTGTGTACGTCCCTGGCTAGATGCTGGCCTGAGGGCAGAGATTGGCTGCACTGTGTAACTTTATTGGGAAAATTAGAGTAAGTGGTGTGGTGGTGAGTGTGTGGGCGGAGGGGGTGGGGGGGAGAGGGCGGGGGCAGGAGGGTGGTCCGTTCAGAGTGGGGGTGGATTACTGACAAGGGAATTTACTTACTGGCCCTCAGGAGACGTTCCTCAGTTACGTTGTGGCTGTTGAAAAACTAATCCTTGCAGTAAATCATGACATTATACATCCACACAGCTAAAATTATCCTCTGAAGGTCAGGCAGAAATTGTGACCAGGGTTTGGCTGCATTCTGACAAAGTGCTAGCAATCCAGAAGCAGACAAACATCCAGATAAACAAAGTTCTATCACTCTGGCAGCTTCGCACAGCTCCCTGACAATGTCCAAACATTGCAATTTCAATTTGCATGCCCTGAATCATTACACAAAATGCAGGTATTTTAGGTAGGCCGAAATTGTTTTATTATTTTTAACACAGTAATTGCAAGGCAAATGGTCTTAATTGTAACCCCAGCCTCTGAAATAAACAAGGCTGAAAAACGAAAGTGGTGATTATGGTTTCCCTGGGCCTGATGTGGGATTTGTGAAGCTGCTGCCAACTGCGTTTTCATGTCACTGTTTCGAGTTCCTGCCCAATATAGACACACTGAATCACTCATCAGAACACATGCCTTAATGGAGGACAGTTCGAAGGCTCTGTCCAGCTCAGGAGAGGATCCTGAATCCATCCACCCCCATCATTCCTCCCTCAATGGAATGTTCCATAGGCTGTAGCCTCCACAATTACCGCTGCTCTCGTGATGAATGGTGGAAAAACTGGATTTGACAAATAATATTTATCAGTGCTTCTTTTTCCCAGAAAACAGTTAAACAGTTATGGTGCGACCAGAAGAAATGCACAAATGTCATCATAACATACAGGAAGGATTTCTACGCCTCAATCTGAATAATGCTAAGTGTCTGCGATATGATTTGGTATCGGTGCCAGAGCTCAGCATGAGGTCAAAGCCAGCGGTCTGGGACTTTTGCTTTGCCTGATTTACATTTAGCTGCATTTAGCAGATGCTCCCATGCCCCCATTTTTCCCTGCATGATTAGACTGCATCAGATGATATGAGCACGAATCCGGTGTCATTTGATGTCACCAGTTTGCTGTGAAGGTGTCTTGATGAATGCGCTGGTGTGTCAAGGGCTGCTGGACTGAGAATGAGATGCTAATTTGTCTAGTCTGGGTTGTGGCAGAGTGGATTGTAGGGCAGAGGTGAGGGTGTGACCTTTTTTTTTTTCCTGCATAGACTTGATTCCTGCTGCCTCAGTTTGGCGTTCTCTCCTCGGATGCCCCTGCCAGGCGCTCGCTATGGCCATTTTGCTACCATGCCAGTGTTGTGCTTGGCCAGACGTAGGAAGGACTGAAGTGTTGGCAGCACGCAAACCTCCAAACACACACAATGCGCAGAGAGGTCCAAGCCTGTCACACACACAGGTGTAATGATTTAAGGCCCAAATTAGGTTTTAATTTGGTTTCTGTCTATTTTATGTTGTTTATGTATGATATGCTGACTGAAGTGGAGGAACATTTTGAGGTCCAGGCTGGTACAAACACTCACACACACATATACACAAAACCTCCGTGGTACCTCTTTCTAATCAGGCATGCTTTTAAAGACTTGATATGTTGAAATG
>JAVQJZ010093753.1:0-14430 GCA_036025355.1 Leiopotherapon unicolor
TACTAATTGCCCTTTACTAATCTCCCTCTCTGAAAACCATCTGTGTTGCCAGACGATGTTATGATCAATAGAAGTACATATATACAGTATCTGGTGTATAAGTAATTTCTTTTTTTAAATGTCAGAGAGGAAAGAGGTAACAGCTTGCTTCCATCCCATACATAGACTCTAAATAAAGAAAATGCTACTGTACGCCTGAGCACTGCAAGCCACTGAGGCCTTAAAAGGTTAAATGGATTACTGAACATCAACAACATGTCTTAAACACAAATAAATACAGCCACTGCTTCAGATCAGCCTGCAGAGGTTTGAACGGGAGACCTAAAACAGCAGGTGCATTACAGGTTTGTTTGATGGTAGTATTTCACAGAGAATCGATCATCTGATTGATGGAGGTCATTTTCTGTAATTAAAGTCACTGATCAAAGTCAGCCTGATCTGTCTTTTTTTCCTTGCGACAAAACATTATAAACACTCTGCCTGGTGACACATGCGCAAAGCCACAAGCTCTTATTCACATGTTTAGGAGGGATATTAATTTTGACACATAAAAGAAGCTAACCTTCATATTTGTCTCTAAATCAGTGTCTAAACTGCAACCACAAAACATTGAAATAAACTACATCTGACTTAAAGCTTACATCCTCTCAGGACACCGATAAAACAAATCCGCGAATCCCTGTTTGATCAGATTGAGATGAATATGCTAACATTAGCCACAAGCTAATCCGGCTAGCCAGCGACGTGAAGCGCTTTCTGCCGGCTACGTTGCATTTATGAGATGCCAGACACAACCAGAAAGGACACCTACGTGGAGTTGTTTATCTCGTAGCGCCTTGAGCCTCTCTTTTCTCTTCAGGGCCTGCTCCTGCAGTGAGCCGACATTTTTCTCCATGTTTACGTCCACACGCCGCTCGACTCGATCCGCCTTCCGCTGACGCGCCTTGAACCAGGAAGTAAATCGAGCGTCGAGCACCTCGATCGCAGAGGCCTGTTGACTCATCATGGGAGTTTATTTTGATTGCACATTTAATCCAAAAAACGTTTATTGGATTTATTCAGTATGGAAAATTATTATTCAAACATTTAATATCTAAGTGGAATAATGTTATTATGTTATTTTAAGCCTTTTTTTATACTGAGTATATTGGCAAAACAACAGCCAACTTGACCTGATTTGACTTTCATGAGTTTATAGGTTATTTACACTTGCCAATGAACATGGCTATACATTGCAGGGAATACACAAGGCAGGCTGGCACAGAGTCCCGCCTGTTGATGGTCCCACTGTCAGGACCTGGTCAGGAATGTAGGCCATCGTCATGGTAATACAGCTGCCTCAAGCTTCACTGTGTCCATCTTCCTAATGGCCAACATTAGTGTGTGACAACACAGACCTGGTTGTGTTAGAGATGCTGACAAGGTTAAAGGTCATAACACTAAAGGGATAACACGAATAAATCAATAAGTTAGACATTTGTAATGCATGTTAGTGGCCCATCGTGAAACAAATTTACCCCTGTCGAAAGTAGTTGTCTCCCCTGTAAACAATCCACTCAGCTCAGCACACACAGCCCATGTCTGGAGAAAAGGTGCATTTTCTCTGCTTTAGTACAATTTCATGCAAATGACGGTTTACAACGGGTTTTGCATACAAGAAAAACACATGCCAGACATGTGATAAATTCACATATGACGCTTTGTTAGACTAGAAAAATCACACCACTGCATGCAACAATCTGGCCCATAAACCGGACTCATCTTGCTAAAGTTTCCAAAAACTGCGAGGACTGAAGAAGGGATCACTTTTCAAATGACACGTGTACATTTCTACACAATTCCCCACTTTTATTGGCATAATATTTTGAGTACATTCACACAATTTATTTTCAGTAGCAGCACCCTTTTCATTTACGTATCTCTCTGTGTTTACAGGTATTATGGAGACTATAATAAAATAATGTGCAATAATTATTTATTATAGCTCACTGAGGGACCAGGAACCATCACAAGTAGGTCAGCTGTTCAGTCTGAAGTTCAGCAGCGTGTGTGTTTGCAGTGCAGTGCAGTGGAATGCAATGTGCTGCTTCACAACAACAAACTTTACAGAAACTGCACAACAAAGCTTTTTATCCAGGAAGTTATGATCACTCCTACCCCTGCATGCTGCAGCATTTTATTTATAACACATCTTATTTCTTTATCCATATCTTTTCTATTTATGATAATTACATGATACATGAAAAAAAAATCATGCATGCAGAGAGACTTCAACTTCATCAAGTCTTGGAGGAGGCTGTCATGTTAAGTGTGTGTGTGTTTATATGTGTGTGTGTGTCTTTAAGAATATCAGCCTACCTGTGGGCATGATCTACAATCAACTCCTCACTGTATTTCTCGTCTCGTTAACAGAGTCAGACAGTAGTTGCTCTCATCATCATCACACACACACACGTACACACACATAAACACACCACAGGACTGAAGCTGCACCTTCTCCCGGCTGCATCCACCCGGGCTGCGCGGTCTCTGTCTCGGATGGCATCTGTCGCTTCCGTGGGAACTCTCTCCACCAGGAATCACTCAGCAGCAGCAGCAGCAGGCTCGCGGTAAACGCGGACATGGGTGTTCCTCCTCCAGACGTGGGTTTCCACGCATTTTTGTTCCTGGTTTCTCAATTCCGGCAGTGATCGCGCCGTCACGTTTTTTGGGTTTTTTTTTTTTTGTTTGTTTTTATTGCGTTGTTACGTTTTTTTCCCCCCTCACACACACGCTCTCGTAACTTTGCGTGTCGCGACAGGGAGCACTTTTTTTGTTGCGTGGATCTGTGTGTGTGTGCGCCTTATTATCATTATTATTATTATTTTGGTAGGAATGGTTCACCGGAGCGTCCTCCTGCCTCTGGGAAGCAAGTTGAGACAGCGCCGGCTTTCACCATGCACGCCGGGTTTATGATTTAATATCTTTAATAATATTATTAATAATAATAATAATAATAAAGGGGGGGGGCGGTGGAGAGAGAATGAGCAACCACAAGGGCGGCGGGATGGCATCGAAGGAAAGGCTGTACGAGCTGTGGATGTTGTATTACACAAAGGTGAGTGCGGAAGACCCGACGGTGACACCTGTTGTCGCGGCTCCTCAAGCCTGAAGTTTTCTTTCTAACATGAGCCGACGAGACACACGATCGTAGTCTGCTGGCTCTGTGCTGCAACCCCGGTGTATGTGTGTGTGTGTGTGTGTGTGTGTGTGTTTCGTGCGTCTTTTCTGTGTCGTCTGATGTGAGCGGTCGCATGAGGAAGTCGCCTGTTTGTTTGTTTTTGTTTTTATTTTTCTTGGTGCATGTTTGTGCTGTGCGTCTTTTTTTTATTCACTTAATGGTGGAGGATGTGCACACTACACAAGGGAATAAGGCCAGATCATATGACCGTCTAAGTGACTGGAAGCTGTGGGTTATGGTGTGTGTTTGATTAACGCACGTTGATGAGGTGTGTTTGACCCCTCCCCCCCTCTACCTGTCATGCAGGTGTCACTGAGGCTGCTTCCTGTTCCTGTTCCTCCCTCCTGTCACATTTAAACCTTTAATGGGCTTCATGTTGTGATGGAGCCTGTTTCATTGCTCAAGGCAAAAAAAAGAGAGGCAGTATTCTTATTTATTAGCTGGGACATCTGTTTCTGACCTGGTCTGGTTCAACAAGACTAAAATATTAGTGAAACCTAAGATGGCAACATCCTGAACTGACTGTCACATTGTTTCGTGTGGGGTTTCATCTCAGATGTTGCCCGCCGTGGGTGTGGCTGCAGCTCCTTCCTCTGGTTGCTCATTAAGGAGCAATATCTGTGTAACAGCCGTAAGATTAAACAAATTAATAGCGAGAGGATATTGTGCATGCATTCCTGTGCCGTCTTCTCGAGAGGGAGACAGAAAGTTTTGGCCGTGACTGAATTGCGTATTATTATTTAATGCGTTTGCAATCTGCTTCCATGCCTGAGGACAGAGAAAACAAGATGAGACTCCTTTCCAAGTTTGCATGCACTGCTATGTTCACTGCAGGGGCATGAGTGCTCTTCGCCTGTCGTCACAGCAGATCTGGAGGGCCGGTTTCTTGACGAGGATAAAATCAGATCGTAGCCCAGGACGCTTTTCATTATGTATCTCCATTGAGTTTTTTTTTTCAGTTTAGGGCCAGGCTTAATTCCAATCCAGGAAACTGGCCAAAGGATTTAAACAGGGCAGATGTCAAGGCTGGTATAGCTGCAAAATGGCCCAAAGTGCCTCAAAAACGCATTTTGGGCCAAGTAAATGAGAAGGGTATCGCCTCTTGCACCATTCACTATCAAAGTGGTCATTGTGGTCACATCCCAGAGGAAGTGTGTTTCTAATCCGCCCTGTTTCCAGTCCTCTGCTGCGTCATGTACAACTGCAGAGTTACTTGACATTCCTGGTTCTCTGACAGTCTTTAACAAGCAAAACAAGCTAGAAGCACTGTCACAAATAATCCACTGCTAGAAAGAGTCAGTCTTGTGTGTGTGTGTGTGTGTGTGTGGATATTGTGTGTGTGTGTATGCCCTGAATCTGACTGTGACAGCTGTCGAGCATCTTCATGTGCAGGACCACTTCCTTATTAAGCTGCCTCTTGGCTGTCAGCTCATTCTCTTAAGCTGCACTTAGGGCTAAAGGAACAAAGTTTATCATAAAGTGTCTGTATTTATTTATTTCTCACAATTGTCACCAGAGAATGATGCATAGACTTGCGAGTTGTCTTAGAGGTCGATTTTTACATACATGCAAATGACCTGCCCGTATTGCCAAGCTGCGATGGCGGACGGCAGAGGGAAGGGAATCGATCAAGCCCAGTAGTAGACGTCACCACCTTATGTGACTCAGAGGGACACAATAGTCTGCAGAAAGGCAGCAGAACCACTTCAGAGAACAATCACTTGCCTCTCTTATAGACATCAATGTACTGCTGGGTTTAATGCTTTTGTTGCCTGCCTGTTAGTCATGTTGGCACAGACAATATCTTATTTTCAGTGGACACATCCCATCTTGAGATGAGTCAAACAGGACAGGAGAAGTGAGCTCTGTTTAATAAGCTTCTTGTTGGTGTGTAAACAAGTCTCTACTAACTAGTGACAATTGGCTGACACTCTCTGTTTGAGTCACAACGAAACACACCCCTGTAGCTGTCTTGACACCCTGCAACAGATCTGAATTGAAGTCTGTAAATATTTAAGTCTTGCCTGTCTGTCTAGATGACACTGTTTTTCTTTTATCCATTTATCAGCTTCTACATGCAACAGAAATTATACACTTTTGCACAAATATTCAGCCAATTTATAAGTCTAATAAGACTCTATAATATAGAATACAACAGGGATGCATCCTAACTATTGACTCCAGTCCTGTCTGAGTACATATTGTAAAACATCTTAGCCATCGTTCCCTGTATCTGCAATAAGAAGACAAAACTTGCTCAGGCTTGTCGGTGATAAAGGAGCTCTGCTTCCTCTGATTGTGCAAGAAATCGCACACCCCTTACACTTTTAGGTCAGCTGAGCTTCAGGACTGAATATTCTGTTCAAAAGCCATTCTGACGTAGAAGTAACTTGTACAAAATGGGACATTTTCTGTACAGGCAGACAGTGACAAATCAATTGTTAACTGTCTGGATAAACTTACAGACCAGATAACTGATTATTTGCTGCAGTAGAGGCAACAGTGTATGGATGCATTATATCACAGACGTACATTTATTTCGTCACACAGATCTATAAACAGTTTTATTGGTAATGTAGGAACACAATGTTTATGGAGTAACTGCTTCCTTGTTTTTAGGTTTTTGCAGTTTAAAATGTGTTGGGAGCTGTTTTAAGCCAGTAGAGGCTCTGTGCAAATCAAGGCCTCCGTACAATGAGCGGAACAGGCCTGTATCTTTGATCTGCTGGAATTAAAAAACACCTTACTGGCACAATTTCACAGCGCTGTATCTCATCTCCGAGAATGTTTTTCAAACCATCATAAAAGCATGCCTGACAGATAGTGACATACACAGAAGAGTTGGATCTAAGGGGTTCACATTGCTTGTCAGATTGTGTCTGAAGACACCCAGAAGGGTATTGTTTTTGGATATGCCTCTTCTTTTTCCCAGTAGTAATTCAGTGATTCTTTTGGACTGTACTTTCACAACTGCTTTGTTTCATTACATGCCATTTAAATCGCTTCATCTGATTACTTTAAGGTAATTTGATTCAAAAGTGTGCAATTTAATGGCAAGTCTTCATGTCGCTTATTTGTCCCAGTACTGCTGCTGTCCCCAACTACATTCAATTTACATAGTGGAAATCATAGAAAAACAATCAAAGTCTCATGTGTGAGAGCCATTAATATTTTAACATTGGACAAATGGTAATTAACAGGTTGTTAAAATAGTCATTGATTCATTTTTTTGTTGATCCTTCAGTCAGGTAGTCAGTTTAGCAGCTGAGCAATTCCATAACGTCTAAAATTCCTTAAGTTAAGATGGAAGACGTTTTCACGGTTTGCAAAACTATCAACATCATAATCAGACAAAACAAGCTATTTGAAGATATCACCTTGGGCTGTTTGACATTTTTTCACAGTTTTTGGGTAAGCAGGATATGACCTGAGTGATACAGTGAGGAAGCTTTTATGTACCGAGTGTCTACTTCCAAGAGATAACTGACCCAAGACACTGTTAGATAAACTACAGACCTTCCAGATGTCATATTTCTGGATGAAAGTGAGAAACGCACCCCCCCGTGCTCCCCCCAGAATACTGTGTGATTATCCTGTGATTATTAGCTTGAGAGACCTTTGGAGGGACTAATTGAACCTTGTCGTGGTAGAAATGGACCGCAGCGACAGCCGACTGCCACCCATCCACACAGCTGTGAAACCACCTCTTCTGCTTGCAGTGAGGAGAGTCACACTTCCTGGCTGTTGTTTCCACGCTGTCGGACACTCTGCTGTGCGTTTGTCTCAGCCACCGACCACACTAAGATGAATGTCGGTGTACTACTGAGAGATGGAACAACAAAACGGGAACCGTCCCTGTAGCCCGCCGCGACCGTCCTGTGAGCCCTCTTATTGAATTCCCCCGTGTGCCTCGGTCTCCCCTGTTTACCAACAGAAGGGCCAACCAGGAAAATCAAAGTGCTCTTTGCTTTCACTTGTGCAGGAAGCTGGAGCGAAGCAGAATGCCAAGCAGCAGAGAGCGGCACAGCTGCTCAGCCATGTGCACGGAAAACAGAGATAAATTATAAGTTTCTAGGGGTCCGTACCTCATGCTTGGTTTGTGACACCTCCTTTAATGCTGTCTTTATTTTGGCATCACACATCGAAAACACCTGTAAGATATTTGCCCTGGGCGTTGTTGAGGGAAAGAAGTTTAGAGAACTGAAAGGAGGGGTGTTGATCTATAGTAATTTTGTAAGGGAAGATTTTTAGGAACTGTCAATGATGCCGACATAAAGCAGGGCCCCGCCAGGTGTCTGAACCAGTTCTGCTGCAGATAAACTAAATGTATTTCCTTTGGTTTTACTTCTCATTAGCAAACCAGATTCACTTCCTATTTGTGATCTCATTTTTTTTTACTATACACTACAAATCTAGCTGTTGCAGTTACACCTAGCATGAGTGTGTGTAAACAAAAGTAATGCTTTCTTTCTCATTTCCTTGTACATTGTTTATTCCAGTATATAGAATTAGAATTTGTGTATGTGTGTATTCCCTACTCGTATCATCATCAACACTGGAATATTAAGTGTCGTCGAAACAACCCTGTTTTTATATCGATGCCTCTCCTACTTGATTCTCGAGTAACTGATTGAGGCACACAACTGTAGGCTGTTTTAAGTTTCCAGTTTTCACAAGCAGAGGTTTTTGACTCTGTGTGTGTGTGTGTGTGTGTGTGTGTGTGCATGTGCGCGCATGTGCGTGCATGTGTAGGTGTGTGTGTGCGTGTGTGTGTGTGACTAATAAAGACAGTTCATTGCTTCAACTCATCACATTTTAGTCTGCGTGCACCCTAACACAACTATGTCAGTGGCACATGTTCCAACAGTGGAAGTTGGATTCCAGTGTTTTCCCTGCAGCATCTTTTTGTTGTGTTCAGTTTACAATGCATAAACGTAGTGCCGCTGCTTCATTGTTTTGGTATGGGAAGTTTTCATAGAGGCCTCCCTCATATCTGCTCACAACTAGCACTAGAATCGAAAGAGGAAGGGGTTTGACGAGGAGGCCCGAGTATGAAGGAAATAAGCTCAGGTTAAAGTGACATGTCATTTCCTGGTCGCTCACTTGGCGCTGGACGGCGAGAAAGGAGCGAGTCAGACGCTGGTGCTGGTTTAGGAGTGATGTGTGGCTTCTGAGCTGCTGGCTGAAGGACTACACTGAAGGCTCGTCGGAGACTGGGTTCGCAAGAACCTGGCACCCTGCACAGCCACATACAATGAGAGATGGACTGGCTCATAAGTCAATGCCAGTTGGTAATGTACATTTAACAGTAATACAGCATTAGAAAAATGTGGTTATACAATGTTTTTTAGAGTTAACAGCGTTAGATTTGCATTTATCTTAGGAGAATGGAGGAGCTTTGGCAATTAGCTACACATTAGACATGCAGTGAGCCATGTCGTTACAGTATGTGTTTGTCATGGTGCAGCTTTTTAAAGGAACCTGCTTTAACTGCAGCACTCTATATATTAATAATTTTTGACCGATTAGCATGCCGGTTAAGGGGAAGTACTGGATTTATTGTTATACCATGTGAATGTGAGAAAAGAACTGTGTGTTATTTGTGTACAATGAGTCAGACAGTCTGACAGACACTCATGTCTTCCCTCACAGCGCAGGCTCTACAAAAGCTGCCTCAAACTTCTGCAACAGCTACTACTTGCATACTCAGCTAATCAACATGTTCAGGTTGTTCCATCACACAGCGTATCAAGGAGTCTCTAGATGTGCTGTGTTGTGTAATTAGATTTTGAAACAGTGGGTTCCCAGGAGTAGCGCTGCTTGTCTGAAACCTCAGGACTTATTAGCAATTATTTGGGCTTCTATGCAATGAATGTCTGTTTAAAAATGCTTTAAAGAAGACTTTGAAGTTGACCTGATTCTCTGGTGACCTGTGTTATTCATTTAGGGTATTTAGTCTATGTGAGATCGAGAGACTGATGTGAGGAGGGAAGAGTGGCAGGATATGTTGCACTGCAGAGGCTGATTAAAGCTGAGATAACAGCTGTTGTATATAAACATCCTCGTACAATTGAAACCGTCTTAAATTATATTTTAAGGATGCAGCAAAGCAGAACTGTCTTCTTTAAGACAAACACCCACAGTGAAAAGAGGTTGTTGTATATGAACAGCTCTATATGGAGTTTACTGAATGGTTGATTCTTATGACTGAAACAAATAAGCTGATATTGCCTCTTTTTAACCTCCCCGTTTTGAAAAAGGAAAGAATTGGCTCATACGTTCCTCTCCGTGAGTTACATGTCTTTGCAACATCCTGTTACAAAAAAAAAAAAAAACAGGTTGCAAGGTTTAGTCAGTGCCATGTTTTCCACCAGCGTGTGTCGTGTTAAATGCACAATCTTTTGGGATGGCAGCACAACAGCTGAGCATCCAAAGAGCCAATTCTGTTGATATTTTACATACAGTTGCATTTGCTAACACTGCACACATGCCTGAGGGCGTGAAAGGCGACTTCAGTGCCTCACATGTTCTTTGCTCCCTTCTGCAGAAAGATGTGAGTTATCTGCAGCAGTGGTTGGAGGCGTTCGTGGCCTCCTTTGAGAGGCTCATTGATGTGCAGTCGCTGGAGCCTCGGAGGTGAGTGACAACACACGTATTTGTTATTATATTTATTATATTTATATTTATTGTTACCCTAAGCTGGATTACTTTCGACCTTAATTTTGTTTGTGTTATGAGTAAACGCAGCCCTTATTCTCCCCTCCCTTCTCATCCTCCCCTCCCCTCTCCCAGGCTGGAGGAGTGCAGCTCGGAGGTGCCCTTGCTCCCCAGGGAGGTCCTGGTGTTCCTCGGCACCCAGCTATTGCACAGCACGGTGCACTTCTCCGATGGCGCAGAACAAAACAGCAGCACCCCACATCCCCTGCTCCTCATCAAGTTCTTCATCATTGTCTGCAGGTGAGGGCCCAGCCTGCTGTTCTCTTACTTCATCATTGCAAAGTAAACGTGCCTCGCAGACACCAATTTTGTGCTGGAAAGAGACTTTTAATGAATACAAATGTACCACAAAATTAGGTACGACTTTCAATCACTTTCCCTGATTACATGTTAAATACAGTTTATGTGGCTTAAGAAATTTTTAATTGTGTTTTAATTGTTTTTTGTGAGAACAGATTGCAACCTAACTAAATATTCCCTGACTTTCTCAGCTGACTGTGACACTCTGTGGACTGATTTATATTTAAAATGTTAAAAACATTTTAACATTTTGCCTGATAAGCATATTCGGTTTAATGGGTATCACATCACTGCTTGTGTCTATGAAGTGAGAACACTCATGTGTGAACAGTGAGCAACAGGATGTTGACCATAGTTGACGGTCACAGGTGTCAGTGTTAATAAGCTAAGAAAAGAAAACTGTACCAGTAACAAAAGAGGGAATTGTGATAAAACCAGATGAGTTACAGTTTTCTGCACCTTTTCCTGGAATTGCAATGCAGATTGTGCAACATGGCTGCAACTTAGTGTCAGGAAGTTGTCCCTTACATTCTGTCCATTCACTGTGTTTATCGTCTTTACTTAATATGTCCATATTGAGTAAGATTTACGCAGATTTTCTCAACACTCAATTGCATGATTTGTCCGTCTGTTTCTAGGAATATGGAGAACATCGACCCCGACAAGACCCCTGGTTTTGTTCTTGAAACTATCAAGGTCTTGAATTTCTGTTTAGGCCAGGTAAGACCATTATAAACGCTGGTTCAAACATGCAAAGAGAATGCAAACAGTGTCTGAAGCCTATACAGGATTTACTCTGTTTGCAGTGTGTGACATCCTCACACAGAAGTAACAGAACTAGTTTACACTGAAAAGAGAAGTGGGTGTGTAACTGACTTTCTATTCGTTGTGCTGGAATGTGCTGCGCTCATTGCTTGTGAAAAGAACGTCAAAAACAAGCGTATCTGTGCTGAGGATGAGTTACAGATGAATGTGTGTCTGGACTTTTATTTTGCACAGCTCAAGACAGGCCAGGGGGAGCAGTCGTCTCTGCAGCTGGTTGTGCAGTACGGACTCGTGCTGTGTGAAAGCCTGTTTGACCCTTATCAGACGTGGAGGAGACGCCTGGCAGGGTGAGTGTACGCTGCCTTTCCCTGGAGATCGCCTGCCTGTCAGAGTGTGGGAGGTGGAATTTAGTCACACAAAGGCCGAAAGACTACCGTATGCATTTAAGATCTTGCCCAACCTTTTGTGAAGTGTAACACCCTGTCTTGTTGCCTCTAAGCTGTGAAGTCAGGCTTCATTAGCGCCAAAGATATCAGTGGCAGACGCACAGTGACTAGGCATGATGTGAGTGGGAGTGCTGCGAGGTGACATGGGGCTTTGTGTGTTGCAGGGAGGAGGTGAGCTTGCTGGAGAGGAACAAGTATAAGTTCTCCCCGCTGGAGTTGCCAGAGGAGCTGCCTGCTCTCTTCCATGGTGAGATACTCCCTTTTCCTCCGCTCTAGCACTCTGGTCTCTGTCAGACCTCACATACCACAAGAATCACACTGTTCCCGCCACTGTCACAAGCGCAGCTCAGATCTGTCACCTTTGGCTTGGAGAGCAGCAAGCTTTTGCTTTCTCCAAACCTCCTAGTAAATCATTTGCGTATTGTTTCCTGTGGTGAGACCACTCTGTTGGAATTTTAGGTTTTGGCTAAAAACTGAATTATTTTGCGTGTAATTATCGGGTTACAATCACCAGCAGTCCAAGTATCTCTAATTATAGAAGCCCATTTGATTAGCCAGCAGTAATCTATAAGCCGTGAAGGAAATCTCTGCCTGGGCCAGTTTGAGTATGTCCAAATTTTAGGAGGATTATAATGCAACAGCTTTAATTGCAAACATTAAGAGCTAATTGTGTAATACCTAAGCAATTAGGCTCTCGTTTTGCTGAGCCATTGTATGAGTCATGCTGTTTTGACATCACTCTGTCCATATTTTCTGTGTTGTGGTTAAGCACTTGCTGACCTTGCATAATATTGTTGCTTGGCTTGACTACATGTTTGCAGAAACTCTCCAAGAGAGCGCGCAGATCCCAGAGCTCCTCACACTCAGATTGGTTCATCTCCAGGGTGCTGTCATCAGCGGGGGAAAGGTCTGCTACCCTTTCTGTCATCTTCATCAGTGATTATTCTGGCAAATTAAAGCCAGTCACAGGGGAGTCACTGTTTATATTTTTCCCCCCACAGAAGAATGGCCTTCTCTCCATCACCCCTCACTCTGTTGAGGACCTGTTCTCTGTTCTACGTGCATGGTGCTGCAGGACCTCCCACGGGGTGAAGGACACAGGGCTTCCACGGCTGACCTTACAGTGCCTGACTGCAATGATCCACCTCCTGCACTCCAGCAGCCCTGCAGAGCGGCAGGTGGAGATCAGGACGATACTGGAGAGCTTCTTTCAGCTCCTCAACTGGAACCATCCGCTCATCAATGAGCAGCAAGACAGGCATGGCTGGGAAGACAGCCTGATCTCCCTTCAGAGCCAAATGCTAAGTAAGAGCATCACCGCCAGGTCTTGAGTCTAACTAGAGTGGAAAACATTCCTTTTTTATCACTACTACTCAGTATGGAGGCCAAATAATCAATTTTCCCCAGAGTCTGATAAATAAGATGAGTCAACATCCTCTATGTTGTTACTTTTAGCCACTGTTCCTGAGATTCTGCAGTGCCCTGACAGACCAGTCCTGCAGGCTGTGTTTCTCAACAACAACTGCTTTGAACACATCCTCAGGCTCATTCAGAACAGCAAGGTCAGACCTCTGCCCATCTAAAATGTGTCTGTCACCTCTATATCTGTCCTTCTATCATTTTGCCCTGTCTGTCACCTATTTTTTCATGTATGTTCTGTCTATTTCCTGTTGTTGGTTTTTTTACCTGAATGCCACATCTGCTGTTTAACCTTTCTAGTTGGTCGATGTCAAATATCAGAAAAATGTATATGCTCCTTGTTTATGTTTTCCCCTCACGGAAAGTGTGCCATGCTGCTGCTGGAGAGAGACAGGGATCAACCTGTCTCCATTGCCTCTCACAGATAATACATCTAATTATCTGTCTTTTTGTGTTGTGTGTGTGTGTCTGTGTGTGTGCGCGCGCCTGCGTGTGTAGCTCTTTCAGAGCAACAGGCATAGGCCGGAGTGTGAGGTTGTGTGTGACCTCACGACATGTTTACTCACAGAGGTCGAGGTGGACCAGGTACTTTCCCCCTCTTGGTGTTGATATTGGTCTGTCAGCAGGAAATTCAGCCTTCTCTCCACTCGTTAACTGCTCTGAGCTATTTAAACAGGAAGCTTTGGGCAGGAAGTCTGGCTTACACTCATCTGTAAATAAAGCAGGTAGCACGGTAATATATGATAATTATCTGGAGTTGTCCTTTTTATCCGCCCGTTATTTGTCCATGTGGAATGCAAGTTACTCACAGCCTAAGTTGCAGGTGATTGCTATTATTTTGGGCCCATGTTTGCTCCACTTAAATCCAGCCTGAAATACACTAAAGGTGGCGTTAGTTTTATCCACATTGAAAGGTTTCAGAAGTTTCAGATGATCGACTGGAGAATTAATCTTTTCGTGTGTGGGAGTGTTGATTTTTACCACACTCATAATTAGAGGCTGAATTCCCTGTTGACAACACTGGGCGCACTGAGCATGCTGTGTTTTTCATAGTGCATGACATTATTTTTCATTGCATGTATTTCCCTCTTTTCCTCATAATTCGGTTGTTCTGTCATGTGACCGGTTGTGCTTGTATGAAAGACCTGGCTCGTGTCCTGGTTTTTGAAGTTTTTGACGTTGCCAAATTTCCTGCAATAGTTTGGGATTGCCTTAGTCTTTTTTTGGTGGCTGGCTTTGGGTTTTTGCATGCTTGGACCTATCAGTAATTAACAAAGGGGTGATTGTTCAGACTGGTACAGCAGTTTGCTTACTTTCACCCAGTCTGCTCCAATAACTGCGTTGTAGTGAAAAAACAAGAAATGTGCTTCCTCTTGCACTTGATGGATAATCAGAAAAAAGAGCTCTCATTTTATAATTTGGTGAAAGATTTCCTCAGAATTGACTTGTTTTCTTTTTGGTCTTGTGTGGTTGATATGGTCACCTTTTTTTCTGGGTTTTGTATTTCAGCCGATGATGATACTTATTTTTAATTCTGCAAAGCCACAATCAACTGTATGACCT
>JAVQJZ010093772.1:0-17327 GCA_036025355.1 Leiopotherapon unicolor
CCCCCCCCCCTTTTTTTTTTTTGCTCCTTGTGCATCCTTCTCACCTTGTCCTTCTCTGGCTCTTGCAGAGGAGCCGTTTCCAGATTTATGATGAGTACTGCGGGAATCACGAGAAGGCCCAGAGGCTGCTGCTGGAGCTCAATAAGATCAGGAGCGTCCGGACGTGTTTACTGGTGAGAATCGGCTGTGAACGCACGCGCAACGTCCGATCTGTGACGAACATACAGCCGAGTGGTGAAGCATGACTGATCAGAACAGGACTCGAGAAGCGCTCGCACATGAGAACACGCCACCGCAGCTCTCTTACACATACAAACACGCATACTCCGTGCAAGGCAGCTGGACAGTGTAAAGCCCTGTACTTTATGTTCCAGTGCGTCTGACAGCTGATGTGGCTCTGCCCCTTGTGTGGGCGGACTCCCTCTTCCTGTCCCAACACTCTGAGAGACTTTCACGTCCACAGGGGAGCATCATGTTGCTAGAACAAAAGATGACTACATTCCCCGCTGCTGGCTCGCTAAACTGTGTGCGTCTGTGTGTTTGTCGGCCCATGTGTGGTGCGAGCACTCGGAGAGGTCAAAATGTTTGCCCTTTTTCCCTTTCAAATTCTCTTTCACAGCTCTTCGCTTGATGCTGTTTGCAGTCATATTATTCCACTTTTTACTCATGGGCTCTGACAGTTTGTAATGCTAGTCCTTTTTTGCCTCACACACACACACACGGACACGCACACTCTTTGTCACCTCTTATGTTTTAAGACCTCCATAAAAAAAACAGAGTGCTTTGAAATGGGGATCTACAGCAGAGTTACTCACTCCGAAGAACCGGAGAATGACCACAGACTCCCTCGTATCGATTGGCCAGTTCTTCTGGCAAATCCCGTGACCTATTTCGTAAGACTGCAACAGTGTGTGTGGTGACACACATGCGCGTACTATACGCACCATCAGAGAAGAGTGACTGAAAGGGCTCTGTGCCTGATTTACTGTCCATGTGTTCCTTTAATCTAGGACGCCAAAGGAGGCAAAGATATTAATTGACTTTGATTTAATGGGGCCTTTATGGCTTTGACCTTTCAGTCACCGGGCCTTCCATCAGGGCTATATGGGTCTCGTGTTACCCTCCAACCTACACTTAGCTATGGGCTAATATACCTCAGGTCACCTTCCCAGCCTCGAAATGACCAGGGTGGGGATATCCGCTAACCTTCACTAAACCTTTGGCCCAGTGGCGACTATAAAGCATGGTTTATTGTTTACCCTGTAATTGAGCACCTCATGGTAATTTCAGGTGAGAGAGAGGTGAGAAGGAATATTAACAGCTGACCCAGTAACCTGTAACCTACCAGATGTAGGCACGGGTCACTTTGATTGACCGAAGGCAAAGTTTATCTCTCAGTTAGACAATAAAAACCTATGTTTAGGAGCGGTACACGACACGGCGGCATGCTTACAATGCCTACAAAACAACTACTGCTAATACTGCTGATCCCTTCCCCTCCTCTCCTCTTCTACAGAACTGCATGTTGCTGGGAGGCAGAAAAAACACGGAGGTCCCGCTGGAGGGTTACCTGGTAGCTCCTATTCAAAGGATCTGCAAGTACCCTTTGCTGCTCAGGGTGAGTATGGCTGTGTGCACCCTATCCGCCCCTTATGGAGATGCCACACCTTTGTGCCACCTCTACGGGGGCACCTTCCACTCCTCTTTTGCTCCACCACCACCACATGCTCATTAGGTGGGGCTGTCCCGTCCCACGCGCATCGACCTCTCCCTCGATCATGAAACACCGGCCTCATATTTTGAAGTGTCTCTCTCTCTCTCTCTCAGCAAAAAAACACAAGGCCCATCAGCGCTTCCCCTGCCCAGCTGCTAATTCACACACTTTTGACTGGGCTCATTCATGCCCGCACTCTCAGTTGTTAGTTTTTCAAAGTCCCATTTCCCGACGCGAAACGTGAGCGGAATGAAATCCGCTTTCAAAGGCTCGTCTGAGTCGGTGATCTGAGCCGTCTCATCTCGGCCGTCTTGTTATGATCTATTAATTCACCCAGGCGTTCTCCAAACAGCCACCAGCACGGGCACAGAGATGTAATAATAATAAGGGGGGTAATCTGATGCGCTGCCATTTGAAGTCTTCCAGCTGCTGGGGCCTCCTCCTCTGAAAATGACACAGATAGCCATCACTGGCTGCAGATATATCCAGAACAGCGTAAATCAGCCCTATAGTAGCTGACATGCTGAAACACAGTGTTTAGACTGTAGACTCAGAGATTGCCATCGCTTTTGCTAGACTGTGGCATGCAGTAGCGGGGGTTTTTAATCACGAAACTCAGGAGCCAGAGGAAGGTAAGTGAATGTGGAGTGGAGCGGAAATGGAATGTATTTTTCTTTCATGTTGTGTGAGTTATAATCCAAAGCCAGATCTGCCACGCATTTGATTTGCTGTCTTTTAAAAGTAGTTTAAGTTCGAGTGTGTGATCATAGAATTTTATATATATATATATATATTTTTATGTGTGACTCTGTGTGGTCTTTACATACTCAGGAGCTGCTGAAAAGGACGCCCAAGAAGCACAACGACTACGCCCTGGTGCAGGAGTCTCTGCAGGTGATGAAGGCGGTGTGCTCCAGCATCAACGAAGCCAAGAGGCAGATGGAGAAGTTGGAGATTTTGGAAGAATGGCAGTCCCACATCGAGGGCTGGGAGGTGGGCCTCAGCTGAACACTTGTACACTTGTGCTGAACCACTTAATCTCATCCAAGAACTTCAACTTAAATGGCTGCATTAACTTCTCGCTGTGGTGTCAGCATTGGCTTGTAGTGTTTTTTTTTTTTTTTGTCACCCTTAAGGCCAACCCCCTCCCCAAAGCTTGAAGTCATGACTTTTTGAAACCCACTTAGCCTTGTGCCAGCAATTCAACAAGAATTCCAAGTGGCGTGACTTTTGTAGCCCTTTAAGCTTTCTTGTTCTCTCTGGGAACAATGACTCGTATTCACAATGGCCAAATTCTTTCTGCCTGGATGAGCCTGCTGCCTGTTGTTAAAGCCGTCATGCTTTAGGGTGACCGATCCAATCACCATCATCAGGTAGGCCGACTTCCCGCAGGTCTGCAGGGTCCGCCTTTTCCATTAGTTTTTTCCCTGAGTTCTGTGATGCCTTAATAAGGGGTCAGTAGGTCCAGTGGTGGTCGGAAAGAGAAAACAGTGGTGGTAATTGTAAGGCAGGAGGCTGGGATGCTTATGTTATTGACCTGGCTTCATGCAAAGAGGGCCTGAAGGCTTCCTGAACACGTGCAGACAAAGGCCGGTGTTGATACAGCCTCTGACTAAGGTGCAGGCAGGCTTTTAACTCCAATATGAGTAAGACAAGATACGGAAGAGCATGACGAGGCTTCCTCGCGTGTGACTGATCTGTTATAGTTTCCATGAAAGTTTTTTTTAGGGTCACTGAAAACAAACAGTATTGTTGTAGTATTAGCGAGGCATTTAGAACAACTTTTAGTTTAAAAGTAAAATAAACTCCAGAAACATAAATACTTGGGTGGTGTTTATGACACAGAAAGACCCCATCTTGAAATCATTAATAAAGAAGAAAAAAGTATTTTAATGGATTTAGACAGATAATTAGGAGTATTTAAAAACATCAGCTGAACACTTATTAAATGGGAGAAGTAATCTCAGTATTAGGTCACAAAATAAACACTCCAGGTTTTAGGTGTACTGTGTACATTCACACTCGGTTCAAAATAAATATAAAAGAACAGCATGATCAGAACAAGGCTTAGTGGTGGGTGGGGTGACATATCTTGTACTGGACATGGTTCTGGCTGTAGCTCCTCTGCGGTCTCCCCCTCAGCACTTTTATTAATCGTAAACATTAGCTCATTCTGGAGCAGGACCCTCCGTCTGCTGCACGGCAGGCTCCTCAGCTGCAAATGAGATGGAACTAAGAGGACGAGAGGAGGAAAAATAGAAAGGAAAAAGGGGGGGAAAGCAGAGAGCCGAGTGATTTCTGTGTTTCTGTGTGGGTGTTTGAGGAATGATGGAGGGATGAGGAGTGATTGTGCGAGCTGCTGTTTTTCCGTTCCTGCTCCTTCGCCCGGGCTGATTGCTTGTTAGCGCTGACCTGCTCCACAGCTGGCCGCCCTCGGGGCATCCTGGCAGGTTCACCTCGCGTGGGAGAGACAGGGCGATGGCCCGCCGTGGTCACCATGGTGACGACTGCCAGCATTTGTCAGGGCAGTGATTGCCAGTTGGTTAGTGTCTGTGTTTTGTCACTGTGTACCCTAGAAATATGTTAATTTTAGAGCAGCGGGTAGTAGTTTCCAGTTGTGTTTCACTTCACATTCTGTTCCTTTGTTTAATTAGTGTTCTTAAAATCTACTTGAGTTGTGGAGTGTGCTTGATTTGGCTTCTTTAGCCTAGAGAATTTCAATAAAATTGTCTCATCTCGACAGCTAATTGTCAAATGCCACTTCAGAGTTGTACACAAACCTTTCTACCGCACAGTTTCCTTAATTAATGCAATATCCTGTTTTGTCATCCCTAATTTTTGGCCCTTTTCTGCCATTGTTATGTCTGGCAGTTGTTGGACTATAAAAATAGAGGGCTGAAATTTAGATGAAACAGATGACTGAGGGTTCAAAATTATGTTTTAGACTGAGTGCAGTCCTCTGCGGAGCGTTGGCTTGGAACAAAACGGATGTGAAGAGTGATAGAAAACTGCTGCGGCGAAAAAAGAAAAAGGCTGTACCAAAAGAAGTAAACGGGCAGGCAGTTCTGCTGAAAGTGCTTGAGACACAAAGGGGAAGTGTGTGTTCTTCCATTAAGGAAATGCAGCTCTAAAGTCTGGATCAGTGTGATGTTGCTATTGGCCCCTTCGAATGACCAAGACAAGTTGGCCTTTCCGTGTCTGGTGTGCACACATTCGCTGGCTGCAAATTAGTTTAACATCTGGTCATGGGCTGGGGAGTTAAAAGGCCCTGAACGAGCGGGGGACTGAAAAGTGTGGAGGAAGGAATGAAAGAGATAGAGGAATAGGCCGAGGAATCAAAGGGAAGGGAGTGAGAGCGAGAGATGATCGGCAGGAGGGAAGGGAGGAGAGGGAGAATAAAAGGGGCGAGGAGAGAAAGGAGGAAAAAGCGGGATAGGTTTTGGCCCGCTGATGTCTCCAGCAGGAGGAAATGCTTAGCACATTTTCCGGCTCTGTGCGCATGGGAGTTATTTTTAGCTCTGAGGGGCCGATCAAACGTGGAACATAAATTCCCAGAGCAGGCAAGGTAAGGGAAAAGACAGCACACTTTATCACTTGCAGCAGGAACCCCAACCAATATGGTGACCAGGCGCGACAATGCAACACATAGTTTGACTGGACGGGATGTTATTCTATAGAAGCTATTAACGGCCATGCATTTTAAAGTCCCACAGCAATCTGCCCCGAGGAAGCGGGGAGTGTTTTTACAGACCCCTGAGAGAGGGAACAGGAAAGGCTGGGCTTTGTAGTCCCTCCTCCTGTTAAAGCCACTATGTGTGAATATGAAATTAATTATAAGAAACTTTCTGTAGCGTTGATCTGTTTTTAGAATTAAACAAAAAAAAATCACATTAAGATTATTTTGCTTGCTTCAATAACTTCTTCTCTGCACTCCTGTGTGTGTTGCAGTGTGTGCCCAAGCAGCATCTGTTTTCCCTTCTACTCTTTCTGTCTGTTTGACCTTTTGCCCACGTGTCCGTTTGCAGGGCTCCAACATCACAGACACATGCACGGAGATGCTCATGCATGGCGTCCTCCTGAAGATTTCGGCTGGAAATATACAAGAGAGGATTTTCTTTCTTTTTGACAAGCTTCTGGTCTACTGCAAGAAGAAAAACAGGTGCCCGGACCCACTTTTTATTCATTACTCTGCACACAAAATCCAAGAAGCTGAGGATAAATTTAAATTCTCATTACAGTGTGTATTTTTAAGAGACGGAAAAAATAATATTGGTTATGTTAATTTCTATTTCTCTCTGTCTCTGTACTCCTACAGAACATTTAGAGCATTGACTTTATAAATAATTCACTGCACCAGTTCCTTTACTTTTTTTTTTTAAGAAAAGGGAACAGCGAACTGTGGGAAGCATTTTAGTTTTTCGTGAGGGAGTTGAAAAAAAAGTTATGCAGTAGAGGAGACACGTGAGGTAAAGGATTTGGGAGGTTTTTCTTTTTTAAGGGGACATGTGATTAGTCTAGGCAGGGATATTATATTAACCACGTTTTTTTTTTCTAGAAGATTTATCTTTCATGTAGTTCACGAGGAAATACACCAAATTATATGACATTTATTATGATCAGTGCAAGTCGAGTCAGGAAACTGTTTGATTGCCGGCCATTGTTGTGGCTCTGCAGGCAAAACACCTGATGAATGGTCCACTCTGGTAGATCTGTGGCGCTCTAATTGAGCTCCTCATGCAGCTGCTAACAAGTCCACTGTGCAGGTTTTCAGCAGCGTTTGTTTACCCGACACCTACCAAGCTGCCATCTGCTTCGATTTTCAATTACTGTATATGCTGTACATGGTGTAGCGTCTGCAGGTAGCACATAAAATCAGACCCATTCACTGACTGAAAGGAGAAAAAAAGAGAGAAAGAAAATGAAATGTTTTGCTCTGACCGTAAATTCAATAACTTGAGTAAACTGGATCCATTTTCCTTGCTTGATTCGGTTAGTGCATATGGACAAACATCAGATGATTAGAATTAGTCCCCGAATGAACTGTGGGTGCGACTAACCGTGCGAGCAAGCAACACGAACTGATTAATAACTCCTGCGGTTGCTTCTCTCCGTCCAAGGCGCTTAAAAAACAGCAAGACGGCCACGGAGGGTCCTCGCTACCTGTTCAGAGGGAGAATCAACACAGAGGTGATGGAGGTGGAAAACGTGGACGATGGCACGGGTGAGTGGCCCCGCAGAAGCTACAAAAAGTCACGGCATTTATGTTGGACAAATAAATGTTTGCGCAGTTTCTCTTTTTCTGCTCACTCGCACTCAGAACATTTATTTCAGCGCTCTCTGGCAGCGGGGGTTCAAGAATGCGCCATAATAACCCACACAGGAACGTTGACAGCATAGTCTTTGGCCGGAGCAGGCGCATAACTGTGTGATTTTTATACTTGGATCGCCGATGGAAAAATACAATTTACCTATAAACATCTTTTTTTTCCAGACATCTTTAGTTACATATCCTTGGGGCTGCGCTGCTGCTGGTACTTGGTGAACTCGAGCGCTTGTGTCTCTTGGCCTCGCGTAGCCGCTGATTATCATTTATATTTGTAGAAGCCATCATTTCCTCTCCAGCAGACCCAGATGGGCAGTAATATTGGGTGTTTTTGGTGAGAGACGGATGGGTTTGGGTCTGGAGAGGGAGAGGAAGGATAAACACGTGAGGCAGGCGGCGGCGCGGTACCTCCTGGGTGTTCTGCACCACAGGCGGGAGATCTCAATCTGAAATTCAGCACGACAGGAGTATTTTCGCTTAGATTCCTACGTAGTCAAAGTGCCACAACTTTTTCCCAGGCACACTTGCTGCTTGAGGTTGAAAAATGCCCTCGAGGCTTACCATATAAAGGACACCACACTGTAGATGCTTTTAGCCGTGATTGTAATTGATGATTGTAATGGTTTGCTTTCTGTTACACCCTCAGATGGGGGAGAATGAAAGGTCAGACGAGGAAGCATTTGAAGTGCTCCCAAAGAGATGGAAATAATGACGGAGATTCAACTAACGGTCAAGAGCTCACGTCCATTTGACTTATTATTTTTCATGTTTTACAATCTTAACGTTTATATTTGAGCATAGGTGGTGAATCACAAGCAGCCAATGGCCTCTGCGGGAATATTCTGAAGACTCGATAGTAAATAATGCTGATGGATGGTTCTTCTCCTGCATGTGTGTCCCCTCGTTTATCTCATTAAAGGAGAAGAGCGATAATCAATGAAGCACTCAATAGAGAGGCACTAGAGCCGGGAAAAATGAGTCTAGAGCGAGTGTTTGCACTGAGATAGAGCACATTTTTCTCAATAGTTTTACAATGAATGTTGTTTTTGTAAAGGAGACCACACACTACTGTACGAAAGAGCCTCAATTCATCAGATGATGTGTTGTGTCTGTCCTTTCCTGTGTGAGACCCGGAGTCGCTCTCGCAACTTTATTTTGCTTCGAAGCAGATCATTTGGACGCGTGCCTCGTGTTATTGCTGGTTTTTATGCGGTTAAGGCTCGTTTACTGTGAGCTTGACTTCCCCAACAGCTTTGTTTACAGTGTTGCGATCGGTGCGGCCGCTAATTGACGGCCCTCCCCTTCAAATGCGAAGGACTGCTCGGAGATGAAAAAGATTGGATTTGCGTCGTTCCACCCCTCGTGAGGAGAGGGCTTTATAAATCTAGTGAAGTCAAACTCGTGCCTGTGCTCTCCTCCTCTGTCTCACAGCTGACTACCACAGCAGCGGGAACATAGTAAACAACGGCTGGAAGATCCACAACACGGCCAAGAACAAGTGGTTCGTCTGCATGGCCAAGACCCCGGAGGAGAAGCAGGAATGGCTGGAGGCCATCATGAAGGAGAGGGAGCGGAGGAAAAGTAAGGAGGCGCAGCAGTGTATCAGTATCAGGGTGGGGGTGGGTTCACTTTTAATGGAGTCACTTTGGGAAACTCATTTCCCCCCTTTTTTTTTTTTCTTCTCAACATCTGTCTTGAATCACATAAGTGAGAATATATGCTGTGTTTGGGAAAATCAATGCAGAGCTATTTATCCTGAATAATTGAAAAAGTGAGCCCTGGCTGGTTGTTGGATCTGCATTTGAAACAGGGCAACGCAGTGTTATTGCGGTGTGTCTTTGCCAACCAATTTAACAGTGTTAAAACAGATTTGCAGGCTGTCTCTCCATCAGGGGAAACAAATGGTGAAGACATTGTTTTAGTTTTTATTTCAATTTTATTTCATTCTGAGATTGTGCACAAGATAAACTCTTCAAAGTGACAGTCACTGACAGACACTGCAAAGGCGCTGCTAATTATGTTGTGAAATTAAGAGATGTTAACCAGTAATTAATGTCACATCCAACCTAGCTGCCGAGTGCAAAGATTATTAATGGCACAATATTGACAGGCTTTTTGCACCCTCCCTCCTCTCCCCCTCCTCTCCAGGTCTGAGGCTCGGCATGGAGCAGGATACGTGGGTGATGGTGTCAGAGAAGGGAGAGAAGCTTTACCACCTCATGACTAAGGGTAACCTCATTAAGGACCGGAAACGCAAGCTCACCACCTTCCCCAAGTGCTTCCTGGGAAGGTACGATTCTCGCCGCTAACCTCGACAACCGTGGTTTGTCCGGCGAGGAAGCTGCTGACTGTTCAGTCCTTCGTGGTTTCCTCTGTCATGCCGGTGTGAGCTGTGTAACTGTGAGGGAGTCAGTTCGTGTGAAGTGGATGACTGTGCCTGAAGCTTCAGGGATAAACTGGAACAAATATTGAATATTTGATTCTGCGTCTTCTCGGACACATAGGTCTTTGTATTTGATGCAGAGTAGCTAGAGAGGCCTTGTACAGCGTGAAGCGACTAACATTAGCAGGTACAGTGTATGGTAATGCCATCAGAGCTGATTACGCCAAACACTTTTGTAATATAGATCTTCATCCTGGCTTTCATTTTGAAATTGGGAAGGATTTCTAAAGACAGCAGCTGGGAAGAAGAAAGCGTTGCCGCTTTTTGTTCAGGAGACGGCGCGTTATGTATATCTGCAGTCTCAGTCATGGGAAAATCAAATCCAGCCAGATTTAGCCCATGAATCTTATTTAAGGATTATTGGTGCAGTGTCTGGGGACGGATCGGCCATCGAATGCCAGTCGTAAATCACAGGGAGATATCCCTGTGCGGCTCAGCTGACTGCCCGCTCTCTCCCTCGCCCATGTTAGATTACAGTAAGCTCTCTGCTGAGGAATCCATGAGGTAACTGAGGCCCATTATGCCAGAGGGCGGCTGTGCGTGCGTGTGTGCGCGCACTTTTACCATGCTCATCGTCTCTTCTTGTCCTTGAGTTTTCACAGATAGGCCCGAGCACTTTCCATGTTTACTTTTAATGAGTCTAAACATGTCTATCTGTCCTCCCTTTGCTGATAGGTAAGAATAAAAGCTCAAAATCCTTTTGAGTCCTTGAGCTATTTTAAGCATGCATGAGCTGATGCCCCCGTTTCGGTATTTCACTTTCATCATGTAAGGTGGAGATGTCTTGCTGTCATATCGCATCAAGTAAATGGGTAAAAAAGTTGGACTGAGTTTGCCTTTAATCCTGTCCAGGGAAACACTTCTTAAATACTCTTTAAATGTAGACTCTTGCATTTTGGATCTCCAGCAATATTTCTCCCATCTACTCCAAAATTTAAGGGGCATAGACTGTAACTCCGATCACTGATGCATGTGAGAACCAGAACCATGTGACCCTTAAACTACCTGCTGTGATGAAATGTTCTTGTCATCGAGCCTGAAGGTATTTTACAACAGATCCTGCTGAGATATTGCACTTCTTTCTCCCCTAATCTGGGAAAGCGCAAAAAACCTGTAACAGTTCTCGTTCCCATTTCTCACATTCGGTGGTAAGTGGTTCTTCGGCAACAAGAGCTTGTGTGTCTATGTGAGAAGCACACGTTGTGAGGCTGCGGATTTTATTATCCCGATCCAGCTTTGTCACCTTCTCAAACATCTGGCTGCAGCCAAAGACCTCTCCGGGTTTGAAAATGAAAATTGTATGTGACGGCCAAAAGTCTTTTTATAGAGTGATGACACTGTAATTTAAAAAAATATTTTCATGAGACAGTTTTGGTGGGATGTTATTTAAACTCTGCTCCTATCTTGACTCTTGAAATCCCATAACAAATTTCCCTTGTAAACGCCCCACTGCGTTTCAGAATGGACCATGTTTTCCATTTGTTTTAAATCTTTACAGAGATGTTTTGACTGGTAATAATTGCACTGAAAATCACCCAAGCTTAAACAGTCATTTCAAAATCCCCTTTATTTTTAAAAGCACGGAGGGAGAGAGAGAGAGAGAGAAAGAGAAAAAAAAGCAACCAAAAAGTCCAATTGCACATAGTTGTGGCCATGTTTGATCGCGTGGTTGGTTTGGAATAAGGAGCTACTTTCTCCTTTGGTGTACGCACACAACACCAGATCCCTCGCGGTCGGGAGGAGGAATGGATCTGTCAGCTAAAGAGATTAAAAGGATCAAACGCTGGTCATATATGGGCACCTCGTTGAGGAGCTACTTTCTCCTTTGTCGAGTCTGTTGAGTCTAAAGCGATCGTGTGGTGAGAACGCAGCTCGGGGAAGCTCCCTTTGGAAATCCATCCCTCCGTAGACAACTTGGCCAATACCTGGACGACTACTGGCGGGGTGGAAAGACATCTCTAACCCATCTGTACTTCCCCTGTCTGCGATGACTTTGGAGGTGATTACATGTAGGCGTAATTGCCGAATTGGAACCAGCATGGCATGTCTCTGATGAAAGCCACATTGCCTATGGCTTCAACTCAGCCCACTCCCTGCACTTTTTTTTTTCTTTTTTGTTTTGTTTTTAAGGCCGGAGGCTGTTCTTGAGGTCCGGAGCTCCTCCCCTTTAAGTGGGTACAATCGTGTTTGTGGTTGGGTTCCTGTGACAGTGTAATTCATCAAAGAAAATGTGTTTGACAGCCACCTAGCTTGCAGTTGTCATCCAATTTTAAACCGGGAATAAACAGAAAAACAAAGGAGATTCAAAGTGGTAGTCTCTTCCACATACGGCAGACAATGGTGTCTGCTTGTTGTGATAGATGTTGATGAGAAGCCCTTTTAAGAGCTCAATGAAAAGGTTAGAGACTCTGTAAGAAATGCCCTTTGTCTTTGTCAGCCTCTGCTCTTTCTTTCTGACGTTACTTGGAGCACACCTTTTGCTCTGTCAGCATATATTTAAGCAGAAGAGGAATAGAAAGACTGCCACTTTTGCCGCATGTAGACGTAGACAGCATTTAATACAAAGAGCAGGAAGATATGTTCGTGCATCAGTGAAAGGTGGCGTCTGTTATTCTGGAGATCCCTGATCAATCCGAACTTCATTACGAAAACAAACATTTTAAAAGTTGTTTGCTTGTGGTCAGACCTGACAGAGCACGGACTCGCGGACTTGTGATGAATGATGTAGTTATTTCGAAAATTCAAACAAACACAAATGATCCTGCGGTCACACTCGCTGTTGTCCAAGCTGGAGTTGTGCAACTTTGTTTCAAATGTAGTGCCAGGGCCGTGTGTGGACACTGGACTTTTTTTTTAGTGCATACACAGAGTAGATATTTACTGCACCAATATTGCATTAAAGCAGATATTGTCTAAGATTTGATTATTGTAACATATTGTAGTGAGAAACTTAAAGCAGTAGTGTGACATTATGGGAAATTTTCTCAGAGAGAGTTAGATGACAGTGTTGAGACCGTTCTCTAAATATGAAGTGAGACTGGAAGCAGGGCAGCATGGCACCATTTGAAGGTAACAAAATCCTCTTTAACTGCGCTTCCAAAGCTCAGTAAGTGACATATTATATCTTGTTTGTTTTGCCCTGAAGTGTAAGAAGATTTGGCTTTAAAGTTGGCTGTCTCCGCTGACTGGCCCAGTAAGATTCCTTCTCAATCTTTCATTTAGGGTTTTACACAAATCTGTCTTGAGAAATAATCAAAATGTTTCTTACGTTGGCAGAAAACATTCAATTCATGAAGGACCCCATTGCTCTTAGAAAGCGGTTCATTGACAGATTACTTGGTTTTGAGGGCTTTTAAAGGCTGAATTCAAATAAATGATGTTTTTTTTTCAGGGACCAAAAATGAATCTTTAATCTTGGGATGTTCAACTTGGTCAATTTGGCTCAGATTCCTCATGTAGATTTCAATCGTGTGTGTGTGACCCCAGTCTGCTTGAGGCCATGAGAACTGCATCGTCCAAACTTTCTGGGTGCTTTTCCTTCCACGGTTTAGGTACAGAGGTTGACAAATTGACATCGTTATAGACTTGTGTTTTTCCCCTGTGGTCTGTTGGGCGCGCGATGGAGGAAGTGGAGGTGGGGTGTTTGGCCAGTTGTTTCTCTGAAAACATTTGTAATTGCTCCTGTTGGCTCGACGCTGACACCCGGCCACCTCCGCCATGGCCTGGAAGCAAATTCCACAGAATTCCAGTGGTGCTGCCGGCCGTGTTTGTTTGGATTTCATGGGGAGACAGGACATCAAGGGTGTAATCAGATAGGCTACTGCTACACTCTCTCTCTCTCCTTCTACATTTTGTCCTCTTTCTCTCTCTCTCTCAGTCTCTCTCTGAGTCACTAAATTATGGAGAACTATCCCATTTAGCTCATTTGGGCCATCAGAAGATCGGACGCCGTGTTTGTTGTCTTGGCGAATGGTTTGTTTTCTCTTCCCAGTTGTAAATGACGCAGAGAAAAAAAAACCTATCTTGTGCATTCCATCACAAGCTTCCCAAGACCCGGTTAAATCCCTCGTATTTGATAGTGTTACATCGAAGGTCTAAAGTAAATACAGTTAAAGGAGACAAAACACACAAACCAAAGCCTGCTGGTTGTTTTAACAAACAGATGTGGCCCCCAGCAGTAAATAAATCATCCCTCTTTGCCGAAGTAGTGTTTGTTGCCATAGTCACATCAATTTCGCGCAAATGTTGTTTGTAGCAAGTTGTGAAGGCTTTTTTTTTCTATTTACAGATTATCAAGAGTAAATTCAAACCCCCCTCTACCGATCACACATATTGTTCATACTTCTTTATAGAGCAATGGGACTTCCGCCGGGAGTTTGTGCACATCCATTGTGTTATTCCTGCACGTGTATGTGTGTCATTTTTTTGTGTGTGTCCGTCCCTAGTGAGTTTGTATCTTGGTTGATGGAAATCGGTGAGACGGGCAACCCGGAAGAAGGGGTTCACCTGGGTCAAGCTCTGCTGGAGAATGGCATCATCCACCACGGTCAGTCCTCACAGTTTTCTCCTCCCCTACTCGGACCTGCTTTATCATCGTCCGCTGCTCCATATCTAAAACCAAATCTGCCGCAGTCTAATTTACTTTGTGCTGCATGCGACTGCCCGGCCATTGCCTGACCTAACCTTTAACCATGTCCAATGAATGTTCCTCACTCAGCAAGCAACAACCTTCCCTCCCTGGCTTGAACCTACAAAGTAGATGCAGCTGTCTTATTTATGTCTTAGCAGGTGTCCCATTTAAACGCTCTCTTGACACAATGTTTAGGTAAGGGATTATGATTATTAGTCTCTTCTTGCTGCAATGTTTGTGTCATATTTGCTCAGTGGCTGTTCTGTGGCTTTGGGTAACAAGTGTACTTAGTGCATGCGGCTTAAGCTGGCTAATGCTTTGCATTCACACTAAATGGTGCGTCCTGCTCTGCATGTATTTTTTTTTCCTCAAAAGAGAAGGGCCCCAAGCCAAGCTGTATCTTAAATCACTCGGGGGGTGCTTTATTGCTTCCTCACGGAGGAATGAGATTGGGCTGTAGAGCTGTTCCTGACAGAGAGGAATAACTCCTAGCCCCTCTGTGCTCCCGCTCCCAGTGCAGTTAGAAGTCCCCATGTGAAAAACGATTGAATATCTTTTCATAAAAACCTTTAATGGAACCCGCACGGCTGCAGCCAAGAATACAGAGCCAACTGTTATTACTGTTAGAGAGGCCTCAGACAAAGTCCCCTAAAGCAAAAGGAGCAGGGAGCTCTGAGCAGCTGTGTTATCTGTGACCGCGCTGTATGAGGTTTGAGTCTTCCTCTTGTCTGGAAAGCTTGTTTCACCATGCAGCCCTGCTTGGCTTGAATATGTTTTTAAACCTCTTATACTTTCAGATTTGAAGCCAGCATGAATAATGCTCCCTCAGGGTTTGAGACTCCTTCCCTTGTTTCGTCTTTCACTCTGGCGCATCTCCTTCAGAAACCGTCCTCATGTTTTGAATTGCATTTTTTTTAGTCACAGACAAACACCAGTTCAAACCCGAGCCTGTACTGTACCGCTTTCGCTACGACGATGGCACCTACCACCCGAGGAGTGACATGCATGATGTCATATCTAAGGTAACGCTGCAACGGTTGAGCCTAAATCAATATGGATCACATTTTACATGCGTATCACTGATGCAATGGAACTCTTCTCTTTGTTTGTCTCAGGGAGTTCGGCTCTTCTGCCGTCTTCACAGCCTCTTCACCCCCGTCATCAGGTAGGCGGCCATTTTCCTTTCCACTAACATTTCAACTGAGCCAGGTGGGGTGGCCGTAGCTTAGCATCTGGCTCTTGCTCCTAAAGATAGCTCCACCACAAAGCACCCAGAGTGGAGGTGAGAAATATCACGATGAACTATGACTTCATTGTTTTTGAAGAGGAGCTTAAGTAAGAGGAGGAGTTGGCACAGATGGTTATTGAGTGCGGTGGGGCCTGTGGGTGATTGAGCTTGGCAGGTTTTATCTGCCCGGTCTCAAAGCACAGATGTGGGTGGGGGAAGATTGAGACTATCAGATGGTACAAGCAGTTTGGGTGCACGTGGGACACAGATAAATGGCTCGCATTGTGATGGATCTCTCTTGGTGCTGTTGAGAGTTACAGTGTTCACTCGTACGGATGGTGAAAACCCTTGAAAATGTTTTCCAAGGTTTGAAAAGTGTTTAAATTTTGACTGAAATACTTGAAACTGCTTGACATCTAATAACATTAATGAATCTCTCTCTGACTGAATGGTTCACGTTCTAGATAAAGAAATAATGGAGAGGGACAATTTGATTTAAAAAATGTAATATAAAACAGCCATAGTGTGCTGGAAAAGTTTGATAGAGCTTGACACTTTGGAAAAGGTGTAGGAACCTTGGAGTTTATATTTTGCAGCCTATTAAAAAAAGATCATTTTTGACCGGCTGCACCTTCACATTTGTTCTTGGTCTTCGAAATTACACTTTGCCAAAACAATCAAGGTCCTCTTACTGCCTTTTCCAGGAGCTTTAATTAAATTAGACAAACTCCATTCTCCCACAGGTCAGAAAAATCAAGTAAGTGGACGCTTAGTTGTCATTGTTTTATCACAGAATATTACCAGTTTCTGAATTCAAACCCACCGGTGATTTTTGGTCATTTCCTTCTCCTTTGTTGTGTGTCGACACTGTTTGAGTCACACATTGCAATCCATTCATCATCACAGCTACAAATAGCCTCAATGCTGTTACAAAGCATTTCACACAGGGTGTTCAGTTATAATATACAAGTCTTATACATTTCACTGAGTGTGACCGACAGCATATTGATCTTGTGTTCTCAAAGGCCCGACAGAGTCATGCTGCTGCAGGCAATCTCTTTTTTTGTATGTAATTCTCATTTTTGTATGTAAAGTTAAAGTTGTTTTCAAAGTCTCAGCACTGACCTTGGTAAAATTCACATATTAACTCGAAGTAATGAAAGTTGCCAATTACCAGCTCGTCAATATCAAATGATCTTATAGGGAGGAACTGGTGTAAGCATCCAGCATGTCTATGAAATTGTCACTTTAACCCAAATGCGAAACAGGTGTTTTGCGAGCAATTTTGGCACAGGTGATGAAACATTCCTTTGTCTTCCAGAGTCAGAAGTGGAGCAATCTCATTTAATAGGAGTAATTTACTGGCATGCATTGGTTTTCTATGTTGGCTTTTTTTTTCTTAACATTTAATTTTAACAATGTTTGGGATGCAGGCTGCTAATGTCTTTTGCAGCAAAGCACCGCATCAAGGTTGCCTGTTTATGCTCGATTTCAAATGGCCTGATGAAAAGCTTTAATTTCACACCAATAAAACTGTGCCATAGCTGGAGGGGGGGCGCGCTGATCCTTCATGTTTTCAAGCATAGGAGCTTCTCTGTGTTTCTGTTTGATCCAACTGCAAAAAGCCCTAAAGGGTGATTATGTGTGTGTGTGTGTGTGTGTCAGCATTTAGCCCATCGGTGTTTGTATTGAGGCCAAACCTCTTGACGTACAAACTCTTGTCGGTGTACTAGTTGAGTAGAGTAGAGTAATGTGTGTGTGTGTGTGTGTGTGTGTGTGTGTTTGTGTGTGTGTGTGGAGTTAGCCATCATATCTGTGTGGTGTGTTCTCACTGAGAGCCCGGTACAATGCATCACAGGGCCTGGGAATGCCAGAGTTTAATTGGAGCGACCAGCCCCTGCCTAATTAGGTATAATTTCCTGGCAGCGCGAGAGCGATGAAGCGAAGGAGGGGAAACGTATACGACACAACCCCCCCCCCCCCCCCCTC
>JAVQJZ010093790.1:0-11307 GCA_036025355.1 Leiopotherapon unicolor
AATATCAATTTTCAGCGTGTTTTTTAACTTAAATCGAACCAATTGCAAGACTAAAAGTGCAAACTTAATGGTAAAATCCTGCACAAATAAAAGTCCTGCTATTCAGTATTCACCAATGACGTTCCGCTCAAATACAAAATCCAATACATGCAACAACACTATTTGTCTCGTCAGATGAAAACAGGTTAAAAACCTACAGAACTCCTCAGATATAAAACCATCGTGAGCTCAGAGAGAGCAAACAAACAGTTTCTCTGTTTTAACACCGCAGCCCAGGTATTTCTTTAGTTTTTATTAAAAAGAGAATTTACAATACATCACATCACCAGAGGACTGCTTATTCATTTATTTATTCATGTATTCACTCTTGCCCAGGGCCAACTATCATATGGTTTACACTCTCCATGTAACATAGCAGAGGGACGGCGGATATAAAGATAATTCAGACACCGAACTTTATAAAACATCTCTCTTGCGTTTGTTAGGATTAGGTGGCATTGTCGTGGTATGAAATATCCGGCGTGGGAGGAGCAGAAAATATATCCTTTATGTCTCCTCAAACACGAGTTTTTGCACGACGTCAATTTGCTCTGTGTCGTTATTTTAGCTTTTTCCCCTTTCGTGATTACATTGTCAAATTAATCCGTTGTGATATATTAGTTTAATTACCAGAGATCTCCTCCATATCGCACTGCTGCAAGTCTTTTTTTTTAATTTTTTGAATTACCCATAAACCACGGCGTTTTTCTCGTCACATACAGGGCTGTTCTGCTCGCCCACCCTCCCTCGGGACGCATTTCTTCCACCATCTGCTATTATCAGAAACTTTAAAAGCTGTAGTTGTTTTTTTCCTGCCAGAGGAACAGCACCCTCTCTCTCTTTTTTAAAGCAGAACCTCCTTTTTTTCATTTTTTACCTAAAATCCTTCTTGCCAAAATGTCCAGCCCGGCGCCACGCGGTGCGTTCTGGCTTCCTGTCTTCGTTTTTGGTAATTTTGATTCACTAAATAGCCACAGTGAGTTTGAACTAGTTGCCCTTCATATTCATTAAAGAGCCGCTGAATCTCTACTCCGTCAGCCATGTATAATTTTCACATTACTGCTGAAGTTGGAGCACGTACGCGGTCACTTTACTGGATAAAATGACTCAATTTTATCCTTAACAGACAAAAACGAAGCCCTGACTTTTCTTCTTCCTCCATCTGATTTTTATTTTGAAAATTAGGAGTTTGAAAACAACTTCATATAAAATTTATTTAATCAGTTTGTCACCTCGTTTTATAAATGAGTGACCCGCTGGATTCATTAAGATTATAGATTGTAAAGATTCTTGCAACATTTTTTTAATTTGCCGCAGCAATTCAAACGTATTTTTCTTTGTGTGACAAGACATTAAACACCAAACTGACAGTTCATTAAAAAGAACCACAAGTTCTGTTTCTGCAGTTTACAGCATTAAATAACCTTTAAAAAGGTCAGAATCAGCTTTGTTTGTCAAACGTGTGTTTACATGTTGTGAGAACGAGATGTTTCCGTGAAGTGAGTTTAAGTTGACTTCTTTTTTTAGCTCCCCCGCGTCTTGTTTCTAAGACTTCACTCCCGCTCTGTGTTTTTTTCGCTCCTCTTCACGCCGTGGGCTCGGCGGCTGAGGATGTGGTAGCAGCACGGCCTCAACCTGTGTTTTAGCCCTAATCTGTAATTGCATCCAGTGAAGGAGGAACAGCCCTCTCTGACGTGACCGGCCGTGGAGAGCGAGGCCGTGAAAAGCCAGAGAGAGAGAGAGATGGAGAGATTGAGCAGGAACAGCAAACACAGATAAAAATGAATAAAAAAAAAAAACGAGAGAGAGAGAGAAAAGCAAACGGATTGACTTTGGTAAGAGGTCACTTTTGAAAGTCCTCCCAAGTGATTGTTCGAAAGTACCATTTTTTCTCAGTTCAGGACACCCCAGAGATGTGAAGTGTAAGGTTATAGTATGGCCCAGTGCTCTATATTAATGGTGACTTTGGCTCACCTAATACGGATTCTCAGGGTTATAGCCCCCGGGTGCCTGCTGAGCTGAATGCGAATGCAAAAAGAGCCAATCCCTCTCCCCATTCCCTCCCCGGTCACCGGGGCCCCACCAGCCCTCGCTCAAGGTTACAGCCCATACAAGCCTGGCAGCGATGAAGCCATCAGCGCTGATTTTAAATGATACCCCGGACCAGCCGCCACTTAATGCGCTCCCTCTGCCTTTACTTTTTCTTTAAACTCTTGATTATCGCCCGTTTCAAGTTGATATTGTAATGCGTGATCAGAGGAGAGGCTGAGCGGGAAAGACGCCGTTCTCCTTGAGTCGGTCGCCGGAGCTCCTGCTGGGGGGAAAAAAGGGAGAGGTTACGATCAAGGGCCTGCCTCTTAAGCCCTGAGCTACGCGTGGGATGTTTTTGTGTTTTGGGCTTGTTTCCGCGTGAGCCCGGCCGCCGTATAAAGAATTCGCTATGCTAAACTCCTGCACAGCGAGCCCCTGGAAGTCTAACACGCCGTGTGCACATTTTCCAGAGAATATACACGACTCACAATTCCTACTCTTTAATTACCCCGTTAAAAAAAAAAAAGAAAAGAGGACCCTGCCGAGGCTGTCAAACGATACCTCCGACGGACACGGACACTTTTTTGTGTTACTCATGTAGATTCCACTAACGCTTACTTGACGAGTAAAAATGTTATTCTAATGATGGTCGAGGGAGCAGGGTTTTTGCAGGTAGTTGTTATGGAAACTGCAGCTGCAGCTTAACTGTACGATAAGCCTCCTCTCTTACCGCCCCAGCTCCCCCCCCACCCACCACCACCACCCCCCACCGTCTTCTCTTCCTTTTCGATCTAGTGAACACAGCATGTTGGAGTCATTACCAGAGTACAAATGGTTAAGGATGGAGCCGACACGCGGGGGGGACAGCGTTCGCTCAGACGCTCACACAACGTGTGCAAACTGTTGTTATCTGCAAGTCACAATCCTCAAAGGAGGGCTGTTTCCTCTTTCAGTTCGCTTAATTCACACGTTATTTTCATTTATCCCTTTTCAACTGCATAAAATACAAACTTCATTATATTCCTTTTTGATCGCCGTGTTTCTGCTGTGTTGCATCTTTATGCTTAAAATGTGACTCATTTATCATTTTTTGGAGACGCTCGTCGGTCTCTGTTGTTGAGAAAATGTTCAGCTGTCGCTTTGTTTCTGCGTTTGCTCTCCTCACTTTGCTGCTCGCTGTTCATTTACAGCTGAATTGCTAAAACGGCTCATTATTATCCATTTTGTATAAGTGCTGTTTATTTTGTAGCTGGATACCAATAAACTCAGCAGAGTGAAGCTGAAATGCCTCAAAATTCGTGATCGAATTCTCAAATAATTGCTTTGACAAATTCACTTCGGCCATTTTTGTTTTGTCATCGCGTGTTATCTTCATTTCAACTGCACCAACAATTATTGTAATTTCAGCCCCGGAAACTGCCTCATCGATTCAACTCTTCTGTCTCACCGTCATTTTTAAAAAAGTTTTTACTGATTTCCCTATGATACTTCTGCAAGTTTAAAATAAATCAATCTTCTGCTATCTTCTGCAGGAAGTCAAAGGCAAATGTGGATAAAACACAAATAAGCTTCTGATCCTGCACAGAATCACAGCAGAGTCATTAAAACAAGACAATAAATGTGTACACTACTTACTGACTATAATGTAAATGGTATAATGGTAAAATTAAAACAGACTTTCATTTGGATTTTTGTATTGAAAGTGAAAATATAATGTGGAAGATTTTCCTTTAAATAAACGCCTGTTAAGTCATGGAAAGATGCATCTTAATGATTCATAGGTCACACTTTGTTCACCCCGACGTCATCCATACTGTGTCTTGTAGAAACATAACAAGAAAAAAAGCACATTTATCTAAGAACACCACACTGTTTTGTGGCCGTCTTTCATAATTAGCATAGCAACAAGAGATGATTGTCGGGTAAACTTAAATATAGGTCATTTTAATCAAGATGATTTTTCTCATTTCAAGCTGGTGTGTTGTTTTTGCAGACTGTCGGTTCAAAGGGAATATTTGACACACGTAACTTGCAGGTACTAAAGAAATACACTTGCATATTAAGCATTAGCTTAATTTGTGACTCATCTTGAGGTTCGGGGATCGATGTGACCTGCAGAGTGATTCATTCAACCTTTATCTTTGTTGTGTTTGGCACAAACGCCGGCCGCTGTCTGTTCCTCAGTTTTTGCATTTCAGTGGTCTAAATTAAAGCCACGAACGCGGAGTGAATGAAGTCTTGTTTTCAGGTGTAAATTGAGGCATAATACTGTGTTTGCAGCAGGAATTTATTCCAATTTAGACTTCCCAGTACAAGCAGTTCAATTAGTCAGCGATGGGAGGCTTTTTATTAAAACGTACCTTCAGATATGTTCTGTGAAGCAGGCCTCTCACATTCTTGGCACAGCTTGTCTTTCACCGAACAAATGTTTAATTCAGAGAAGAATTCAGACTGGAGACTAAGAATTTCTCGGAGGATTGAAGGCCAAACAAAAATGTAATTACTGTGAATAAAAAAAGTGGATATTTTGACTTTTTTTTTTTCCAGATTTTGATATGGCTGATAATAGGATTGAACTGTTTGCAGTGACTAATGAGCTCCATGCGAGATCACTCAAGGTTATAGCCGGCAGCATCGCGGGCTTAATGCGACTCGGTGTGTGACAAGTTCCCTCGGTTTCCATCGAGGCTATGTCTTACTGAACTTCCACAAACTTCAGCTGTAAGTGCGGTGATGTCAGTAATGATCTCCAAGTAAACCCAGCTAAAATAGCACAGTGACCTCATTATTGTTTCCATAGTTACCGAATGGCAGGGTTACATTTCCTATCTATAGCGGCGTTCACTTCACACAAAATACTGCATTTCCACAGACGATAGTGGTTATGAGCTAAACTGCCAAAACCCAAAAAAAAGCGCTCATGATAATCTGATTTATAGGCGGTGTCGTGTGAGTGCTGCTTATTTTGCAGCTGGATACTAATGCACTCAGCAGAGTAAAGCTCAAATTCCCAAATTGGAATCAAATTCTTTAACAATTGCTTTGACAAATTGAATATTTGTCCTAAATGATGGTGCACAGCCACCGATAATGGTTCACATCGGTGTTTTGTGTCTTGTTTATCAAATATTATCGTCATTTAAATTGCACAAACAATGATATCAATTCCAGACCCTGAAAAACTGCTTCACTGCCGCCCACCCACCTATTTCACTTTCTGTGCCAGAGAAAGCATCACACACTTAATTGAACCAGCTGGCTTTGTCAGGCAGGGATCCAAAACATGGATCTATATTTACTAGATTATATCACTGTACATGAGTCAACTAAAATAAAATTAAACTCGTGCAATGATAGAAGGCCTCATTTTCTCTCAGGCTTATAACCTGTGGAAACAAACCACCAAAGCAGTGGAAAAAAACAGGGTTTTTTTCATTTGGTTAAACGTTAGAATTATATTTTGGCATTTCAGAAATGAGAGTTCTTGAATTACAGTTTGGTTTTCGCTTTCGAGGTGACTTTTGTTGTTGTTTCTGATAGGCGGGAGTGCTTCTTTTTTGTCTGTTCCTGTTTGGTATTTTGGTGACTCATTGTGAACTGCGCCAAAGGTGGAGGAGAGGCTCAGCGGGGGGGCACGTCAGCAGAACTGGGACAGATTGGTGTCGAGAATAACAAAGATTTTCGGCTTCCTCGTCTCCTCGTCTGGGTCAGCTGTTTGTACCGCGCGCTGCTGACATGCTCTGAAATTGCAGAACATCTCTTCCCATGACCACGGGCGTTAATCTGCTGCTGTAACCGCCTCCACTCTTCTGGTATCAGTTAGATTTTTGGAAACCGGCTGCAGGGATTTACTCCCATCCAGCCGCAAGAGCATCAGCGAGCTCCAGCATATGTTGGGTGAAAAGGCCTCGCTCGCAGGCAGCCGTCCAGTTCATCCCCGAGGTGTCTGAGCAGTTTGAGGTCAGCGCTCTTTGCAGACCAGTCAAGTTCTTCCACACCAAACTGTAAAAAAAACCAAAACTATTTCTGTATGGAGCCGTTTTTGTGCTTTCCAAACTGCTGCTGCAAACTTGGAAACACACTTTTTAAAAGCATAAAGACAGGATGTCCATTTACTTTAAAAAACACATGTAGTGTATTTTTACATCTTTAGCAATAATCCTGAATATAATGCTGCAGAATGAAAACATAAATCATTCGTTTGATCGCATTAAGAAAACCAAACAGATCATCATCATCTTCCTCTGCTTATCCAGGGCCGGGTCGTGGGGGCAGCAGTCTGAGTAGAGATGCCCAGACTTTCCTCACCCCAGACACAGATGAATTAACAAAAATCAGATTTACCAAATAAAACAGGAAAGTGCAGCATGCATATAGTGTTTTTTTTTTCTTACATGAATGAGCAAAATGCTAAAAAGCTATTGCAGACGTGAGCACAACAACGACACACTAAAATACACGGCACACATCTTTAACGTTAGCAAACCTCTGTCTAGCTTTAAAAAAAAGTGTGTGTTCCCTTCAGCGCATCCGACACATGCCGGTGATTTCTCATTTTGCAGAGTGAAGCAGGACTCCATCTTAGAGGCTCCAACTGAACGCTCCGACCACGCATTGTTGAACCGCGGGTTCAGCTGCAGACAGGTGCTCTTGAATATTCATCGGCAGTGAGCCCTCACAGATTCTAATCACTGTCAATATGTGTGCACTTTGCAACTGTCAACTATTCAGAAAACAGAGTATGCACCCCCCTGCTTCAACTGCTTATAAAAACGTGTGATGACGGCAGAAAATGGAGAGTTCCTGGTGTGTTTTTTACACTGAGCTTGAACAGTGGATTTTAAAATGATGTGGGGAGATTGAAGGTGGAGCTTCAAGAAATAGATAATGTAGATAATGTAGAAATCCAGTTTGCAACGGTCAGAAGTTGCAGCCTCTGCTGATCTCTCTCTCTACTGTGCTTCTGCAAAAATGTTTTGGACACCTTCACTTGCAGTTTCTCTCCTGTATCTATCTAAGGAGCTTCAACATGTCACCTTCTTGACGCTGCAGAACACGGCCACTCAAACTCCACCCACTCCTTGTTATGGTGACATCCATACGCCGCTGTCCTGTTTTGTTTCACTAGCTGTTGATGTGAAAAGGTTAGTGTCCAGGAAATCTTCACAGTGCTGCACACACATTTGTTATGAACAACTTTCTGACAACATATCGAGCCGGCTTCAGTTGAGATGATGCAGCCGAGGATCTGATTTTATGTAACAGCTGCAGTGACGGATGGGTTCAAAACCTGCAGTAAAACCTGCCTCCTCTGCAAGGAGCTCCTGTCCTACTTATCAATGTACATACCAAAGTTCAGTGTGAAGCTGAATATGGAAGTAAAGTTCAGGAAATGATGCTTAAACATGTGACACAGACATCTACAAAACTTTAGCTCGATCACAAACCAACACTTATCTCCAAATCAGTGTTTACTTGAGAATATATCCAAAAATAAGTTTTTTTTTTTAGTTTTTGTCAAAGTCTGAGACAGTCTGCATTAGAAGATGTAGGAGTTTGCAGGAAATAACACTTCAAATGGCAGATAAACCGTCATGGAGAGCAGGTCGGGTCACTCTGACAGAGGAGACGGATGTTCACATCCCTATCTGCAGCCGCCGATGGATTCTTTCAGCCGGGAGTACAGTCGCTTTCCAAACAGTCACATGTACGATGGAAATGCGCTGACAAAAAAAATGTGGTTGTGCCAAACTGTTTAGCGAGGTCGTAAAACAGTCGTATTTTGGAAGACGGTGACACACGAGACCGATGTTTGCATCCTGCTTTCTATCAACACTTTGTCTGAACAAAGTAGATTTTTGTGTCAAACTAAAACTTGCAGCAGTGCATCAAACATGCAGTATGAATCATGTGGACGACACTTTAAAAACAGTGCTGTCCTGCCATTTCGGATCAGAAACTCTTGTTTTTCAGAGGGTGATGACGAACGGCCTGATTTAGCGGTTCGGTTCAGAGAACTTGTTGACATCCATCCTGTGTGTGTGTGTGTGTGTGTGTGAAACGCTGTCAGAGTCTCGGGAGCCCTTTTTGTGTGTGTGTTGGAGGGTTTACAGCTCTTTAGCTTTTGTCGAAATCAGCAGGTTCAGACAAACTGTCCTACAACCAGCTGGCGCCGTCCCGAAACCTCCGGACTCTGTGGCTGAACCGGGATGAGGGATGCGAGGTCGGAGCCAATGCCACCGCCAGGGCTGACTGAGTCATTTTACACTCTGTCATCACTCCTTATCACAATTTTACCCCCTCTTTCGCTCTATCTTGATTGGTCACTCCTCTCTGGAACATGTCTGCACCCTGGAGGCTTTATCTGTGATTCCTTATCGTCCCCAACTCTGCCTATCTCTCCCCCTCCCCTCCCTCTTCCTCTTCTTCTTCTTCTCTTTTTCTCGCTGCACCTCTCCCTCTCTTCCTTCCCATTTGTCCGTTGCTCGCCCGTATTTGTCCTCCTCTATCTCCTGTAATAGAGCTGGAATTATATTTTGAAAGTAAATAGCGTTGAGGTAAAATAGATGTAGACCTCCAGGGGTTCGCGTCTGCAGCTTTGGACTTAATTATGTTCTTCTTTCTTGGGTACATTTTGTGTCACATTTCCTGCTTTTGCCCCGCAATCAGAGCGCTGAACTCATCGCTGCAGCACATCAGTGAAGATAGTCGGACTTTACACTTTGCACAATGTCAGCCGGACTTGACACTAATTATGATATTTTCAAAGTCAGTCGGATTCACAGCAGAAGCACATTCATGCAGGGTCCATTTAAATTCTTAATTGTGCCTTACTGTTAAAAGTAGAGAGTCTGGGTATTCGGTGTATAGCCTCAGGAGCTGTTTGCCCTTGGCGATTCTTTCATCTTCAGATTTAATAGCACGAGTCAAACAGTGTTTGGTAAATTTGACTGGGGTACATCAAGTAGCTGGAGTTCCTTGTGCTAATATTGACCTGAAGGAGTGGGTGAAAAAGGAACGTGTGGGACATGAAGATCCCTCCGAGATGGAGCGGGGCGCCGAATGCAGCGAGCTCTGTTAGAGGACGAGTGTGTTTGATATGTGTCCTTTGTCTTTCTTGCCTTGAAAGTCATTCGTATCCAAGACTTTTGTTTGGCATCTGATTTTAATAATGAAGATGACGGTAGCTACTTCAAGGTCTTTCAACATTTCTTTGAGGTGTTTTTTTTTTTTTTTTTTTCATTAACCTGTTAAAGTTCAGTCGATACTTCCTTCCGGAGCAGCGTCCAGGGTACTTCACAGTGCATTTTTAAGGAAAGAAGCATTGAATTTGAAGGGCCGATATCAAAGTATGAACTATTTCTTCTGTATATCTTGTCAGAGCCAAATATGAGTGAAACGATTATAACCTTTTGGAGATAACTTTTATAAGAAATTGTACCAAACATTGATCGATATTCGTTATGAAACGTCTGCAGAGCTCCTGTATTCAGTACTGTTTGATGCATTATATAAAAAAACATATAAGCTTGTTCATGGCTCATAAGATTCAGTAGGAGAGCAGAGACCTTGACGTAAGTAATACTTGTGAGTTTTCTTTCACAGTAACAGAAAGACCACAGAGATTGTAAGAAAAAGCTCCATGTTCTTGTTGTCCAGGCTGATTTTTTCTTCATGATTACGTTGTTATTGTGATTTATTGTTTCCTCCTTGTAACTGTTTACTTCTGTTCATTTTCACACTTGATAAACTAAATGCAAGAAGCTAGAAAAGTTTCTTTATTCAGATGAACACTCTGCTGCTTTAAGTCCGGTATGCACTTCTTACAAAGCATCATGGGTGTTGTGTGAACTGTTTCTTGGCTGGGAGCAGTTGCCAGGCAACCAGAGGAGACTCCTGGTAGTTTTTGCTCCCAGCCAAGAAATAGTGCCTCACTCAACCCCTTGTGAAAGGGGAAAATTGACTCTCTGTCACCTTGGTTTCATACAAATTAAAGAACAAGATATAAACTGTTAAGTGATGAGCTTTTCGAGGTGTTGGACACTCTGGACAGAGTCGGGGTAGCCGTTTCCTCTCTGCTCTCTATGCTAAGCTAATCTTGGCTAAGTTGGTGAGCTTACTCTTAAGCATATTTTCCAAAATGTCAATTTACCGTATCTTGAAATTAAATCAAACCATCAGAAAAAATGATCTGCAGGTATATTCATCATAAACTGTGCCTGAATATTGACATTTGGCTGATTTTCTTGTTATTTCTGAAGATCAAACCGTTGTTTGAAATGTAACTTTTCTATCTCATCATGAATTTCACCAGAAGCAGGTGTGGAAATGCTCTCTACTCTGTGTGTGTGTATGTGTGTGTCCGAGGTGAGAAACATTAAAGCGTTTCCATTACTGCTTTAAAACACCCATAAGATTTTGGTTTGTGTGTTGAATTAGTTTGAGTTGTTTCAGTCCTGCTGCCTGAAAGCTTTGCATTCTTTTGGCTTCAGTAATTCTCCTTGGATTTGAGGTATGCAAAGTATAAAGCTTTGAAAATAAACATGCTAATTATTTTAGATTTAACTAAATAGCTTTAAATAGGTGTGTTTTTATTTCTAATTATTAGCGTGTTGCTTTGTGTTTGATGCACCTGCTTGTTCCTGAATGTGTGCGCTTGTTTTTTAATAGCACATTAGTATGTGTGTGTGACTCCCCTCAACACCTGGCTTTCCCATTTTCTCCACTCCAGTTCATTCAGCGACACATTTTTCTGGCACTGAACTTACTTTTGATGATTATTTTGGCACCAGACATATTTTTATACACTTTGAAGTGAATATATTTTGAGAAACAGCTTGAAGTCTTCGCCGCCTGAGTTTAGTGAAGCTGTGTTTATCGGAGGTTGCAAATCTGGAGACTTCCCTCATTTCTCTGTTTATCAGTTAATTCTGGCCAAAATGACTTATTGTTATTTCCGCTACTTGTCTAATGGAACAGCATTATCAAGGCTCTGTTTTTATGAGATAATGCCTGGGAAGACGCTGTTCAAGGTCTGGCGTGGGCTACCAGATGTCAGATTACCACAAGAAAAGGCACTGTAAATAAAAGCAGGGCCGCCTTGCTGTTTCAGACCACTGTATACAACGCTGCGAGATATCAGGATGATCAGCCTATTACAGTCTTGACTGTGTTAAAATCCAGTACATTCCCTCTCGTGTGTGCAGTGAAAATCACCATCACCTCATCCATAAATAA
>JAVQJZ010093814.1:0-12120 GCA_036025355.1 Leiopotherapon unicolor
AAGGGAGCTCTTATAATGTAAGAAAAAAAGTATTGTTATAGATTATATATAAATTTAAAACCACATTTTGTGTCATACGGCATTTTAAATTCTGTTACAGTTTTATCCTCATTTAGTGACCTCGATGAAATAATGCCAGATTTTAACACAATATATGGGTTGAATGTATGACAAAAATGATTCACAACCCAGTGTCCACATTAAACAGTATTACTGGGGAACCTCCTCGTTCACCCTGCAGTGCCGCGCCCAGGTTACCTAAATATGAAACCAGAGCCGCAGACATCCAGTAAACCACATCTACTGTCATCTGCTTCCACCCAAAACCAACAGACGGGTTAAAACCAACAGACGGGTTCAACCCAACGTCCAATCCCTCAGAGGAAACTGAAAACACCCTCTGAGTAACGAACACCACAAAATGATGTGACTGCAGTTTCTGTTGCTGAGAATCAGTCTGAACAATCTGGCCCCCGGTGCGAAGGTGCTGATTTATTGTTCCATTATTTTATTAATGCAACGTTTGTCCTGAGACTGTAACAAACAATAACACATTAACATCAACAGCTGCAGATGTCTAATGTTTTTTCATTGTCGTTTGAGCCTTATTCACTCCGGTTTTTCAGTCACATCCTCTGGAAGCTACACAAAGCCGTGTGGGAGGCTCATGTGTTTACTGAGAGCCACTGAAAGCTCACCTGCAACTCTGGTGGCCTCACAGCTGCTCCCACCAGGGCAATTAACCCCGAATTCAATACTGAGAATCACAAAAAGAAGAAGAAACCGTGGGATTTTTTGAAAAAGTAAAGACTTTAATGATATTTGATCTGACGAATCCTGATGATATACTTTGATAGAGCGTGAGTGAGAGTAAAAGCTTTTGATGTCGTGCCCAGCGACTGAAGTGTGTCCAGTGTGTTTGCTAAAGAGATATCACAGAGTCGTACAGGTCACCCCGCTGAGGTTTGTTATGGCTGCATGACCTGTATTCAGTGATGAAATACAGCCAGCAGGCTACTCTGACCTCATTGAAGAGCAGAGTAGTGAAGCCAGTTTCAATGAGGCTTTAAAGAGAGCTCTCACTACGCACGCATACCCATTGTCCTCCATATCAGGAGCATCAGGGGGGATTTGTAAGCCTTTCTGATAAGCATCCGTAGCCCTGCAGACTGCTGCCAACCTCTGTTCTGCAGTACTCATTCACAGGGAGGCCCGACTGGGAACAGCAGGGAGGTGTGTATGTGTGTGTGTGTGTGTGTGTGTGTGTGTGCCTGCTGTCTGAGAAGGGGCTATCCAGCCATCGTGTTTGAAAAATGTCCTCATTAAAAACCTAGTTTCATATAAGATGGAAGAGGATTACCTTAGGTACCGTTTTAATGATGAAATAGCTCAGTAAAAAACATGAACACCCAACACAAGACACGAAAAAAAAAAAAAAAACCCACCAAAAACCATTTAATGCCTCAAGCAAAATTAAATTGAAGGAAGTTACAAATGTGATTCCTATTTTCTCTGTGATTTATAATATTACATTTAAAACAAGTTAAATCTGAATGTCTGAATTTATTTTTACTGAAAAGTATATGTTATATATTTTATCTAATTTTATTATTATTTGTGCAAAGGAGCAAAAGGTCAAATGACTACCCGCATTTAAAAGGGTCGCTTATTGTGATGAATCCACAGACAACCTTACCTAGTCTGAGAGAGCTTCAGCATCTTTCAGCTCGTTGTTTTGGTTTCGCTGCTTCAACAGTTTACTCCCGCCGCTCTCCCCAGTGTTGTTTCCAGATGCAGCAGGAATCAGAATCAGTCAAGATCAATATACACTTTATATTTACCCCAGGAAGAAATTTGGAAGCTGATAACTCCATCATATTCCACCTTCACAGAATCATACAACTGATAGCACCGATAGCTAATAAACCAGACATTTCACTTTGAGGCCGGCAGAAACCAAAAACAGAGCTATCAGAGGCTTGTTAATGTTGTTCCATGTCTGCAGGATGAGTAAACTGGCAGATGTTTGCTACCACATTTATATGAACTTCATGTGAAAAAGTAGGTGTTGTGTTGATCACTAGTTTCCTTGTGTCCAAAAAATGTAGTAATGCAGGTTAGATCACTGTAATGGCATATTTTAACACTGTCATTCTGATATTCTTACTGCCCACAATACACATTTGAATAAAATAAAAATAATTTGTCCTGTAACAACTTCTGACAAAGGCGGGGGTTGCTGGGATTCACAGTCTAGTTGAGTCTTATTTGTGCGCTATTCAAACACAAGTGCATTTCCCCTCATTTTATTTGGAGAATGCCTTCACGCTGTATGGCATCTTCAAACTTTTCCTACAGTATCACAGACAGGGCCGAGTTCATCGCACACGTTTTCACAAACAGGATAAACGGAACGATGGAGAGATAAGGAGATGGAAAAGGGCAGGCGACTGCAGGAGGGAAACAGGGTGGCGATGACGTAAAGGAACGAGGAGGGTGGACTCAGCTGTGGGAGAAAAAAGTTGAGGGAAACAGAGGAAGAAAGATTGAGAGAGTTATTCCTAATGGCTGCTGCTTCTATTGTAGTCTCGCTCTGCGTCACAGTGGGGGGTCTGACAGTGACAATCTATTTTCCTGCAAATCTCCATTCAGAGGGTCCCTCTCAAACTCATTCTCAACCACATCTTTACCATCAACAGTCTCCCTCCCACTCAGAGGCTCCCTCTTGCATTTCTCTGCTCCCCCACATTCCTGCTCTTCTAACCTCACTCATCTTTCACTTAGTTACTTATACATGTACAATGAAAATTAGGGTGAAAGCGGTGCTCGCACGGAGTAGGTGGAGTTCGTGAAGGAGTGTGTGAACAGGAGGGAGCAATAGACGAAATAGGAAAAAAGGCTGGCAGCTTATTTGTTCAATTAAACTTTGTCTTGGGGGTTTTGAGCCGGTGTTTTGTCACTGCTGATATTCTGAGAGCTGGTGATGAGGTGATCCTTTGTTTCTCTCAGGGATATGTCCGTGCAGGTGCGTGTTTGGCAGAAAAAGCGCATTCCCTGTCGGGAAATGTAGCAATCAAGGCATTCCTCACACTGATAGAGCATCCTTCACATCAGAATGTCAGTGAAACCTGAGATCTGCTCAAATGTAAAACATGGAGGGGGAAAGAGAAAATATATGAAGATGCTTTGTTTTAAACAGGAATGTGAAATAAATCATTTCTTAAACCAGATTTTTTTTGAGACATGAGAAACAAGCTGTGCTGTCATATCGTCACACAAATGTCAACATATTTTATTGATGAAGTAAATCGTCATGGTGATGCTAAAGAGGTTTGCCAAATTCAGCATGATTCATTGTCTGGGAACAATGAATACTTGAACACAGGTTTGTGCCAAGTCATCAAGCAGATGCAAATATAACTGAATAACTTGAAACCTCGACCTGCCTGTGACGCTAGAAAAAGTCATCATCAAGTCAAATCAGCCGTTCATCAAGATATTTCACTTGGAAACTTCCTCAGTGTTCTGTTAGAGGAAAAGTACAACAGTGACAGCAGGATACAAAATGTCACAGAAATTCATCCAGTGTTTGTTGAGATATTTCAACCTGGAGCCGAGTGGTGGACCGACAGCTGCCAGCAAAGCTAAATAATCTGAATTATAGCAGCTTTAAAGTCTTGCTCTGTCCATGATCTTTCTTACTGCCATGCAGAGGTCTTTCTTTGTTCTCATCTTCTCTCTGTCTCTTTCTCTGACCTCACTGAATCTGTCATTGCCGTCAGTGTTCTGCTGTTGACCATGACCGGCTGTGGTTCACACAGTCCATTGACTTTGTCTGTCATCTCTGCACGCAGCAGAAACTCAAACAAAGTGCAAGTTCTGCTTTCCACAAGCCTTTCAGGTCTCAGTTCACCCCCCACCCATTCCACACTGAGTGTGCACACACGCACATCCCATGTTCGTTAATATGAGCCAGGTCGTCGGGATAGTGCAGAGGATGGGTAGGAGCTGAAGAAAATTCTTGCTCCGAGGGACAGAGAGTGTCCAGTATGGATTAGTGAATGACTGAATCTGTCCACAGGCTGCATGAGAAGGTGTCCGTCTCAATGTGTTCCCTCGGGGCTGTAGCTCTAATCTAGTAATCCTATCCTGACAATCCTGATGTCTGCTTCACAACACGGTGCCTTTCCATGCTGCTGACACAGAGTTCACAGATAAGGTGGCTAACTTTCACCCCTATTGTCCTGTCACGCTAAATGAAAAATGGACCATCAGCGCTGCTGGAATGCGCTGGTGTTTTGGAGAAGCCTGCAGCAACAGCTTCGCCAGCTACATTACTTGTAGGTGTTGCCTTGCTAGCCCTTGGCTGTCCATGGAAGCCTCAGTGTTGACACACTGCCACTGGGATCAAGTTCATGGTTTAACTCGAGTTTGAAACTTCTAAGTTGCATCAGCGGTAAACAGGCCTACTTAACATAGACAAAGTGACGTTCCAATTGCAAACAAGAAACATCAAGTTTTGCGAGCACATGAGCACTGAGAGAAAACCAAACACTGCAGGCTTTAATGGATGTAAACTCAACTCTGCAGCACTCAAACAAGATGACGGAATAAATAGTGCAGATAAACATGCTGGCAGAATGAAGCCTGACTCTCTTTAATGGAAAAAGCTCTAAATGGTGATGCACTGTAAATATCATGTACTTTAGAGATTCTGCAGCGCAACAAGATTGATCGAAATCACCAGAGCTGCATGTGATGGAAAATTACCTCAAGCCACTTCTCTCTCATCCCAGGTGGTTCCCATTCACGGTCTCCCAACCGATCACATAGACACAAGTGAACGCGGCACTGCAGGGGGATTACGGCCAGGATGTGGCAACCCAGGCAGCATCTGGAGTTGAGCCCGGTGCGCCTGCAGCTCCCTAAGAGGGGCACTAGCACCAGCACTGCCATTCATCTAGTCTTTCTTCACAGTCTCATCCGTAACCCCCGAGCTTCAGTTACATCTATTACTCACAGGCAAAAGCACATGAGGCCATTTGTAGTCTTTCATTGTTTATACCGATGTGTGACAGTGGGAGGAGTATCTGAGGGAGATGCATGAAACAAAAGCCAGAAAGAAGATTGTGTCAGAGATAGAAAGGAAAGAGGAGTCAACGTCGGCACAAGGGGATCAAACAGGAGCGAGGGACAGGAAGTACCGCGCTCACCATGTGTCTGTTTCTCCCATCACTCCGCAGGCTGCGGTGGAGATAGTAGATAGATCTGCTTCTCATTATGATATAGAAAAGGACTTGAGTGGAGCATAATGGCTGACTGCAGTCTTAACCCTGTCACTCTGACACTCCAAACCACCAAAAGCTCCCCCCCGCCACACTCAAGCCTCGGCTTGTAAATAAGAAACAGCTTTGAGCCTCACGTCAGCCTCCCAGTACCAGGCACCCCATACATCAGAGACTGAATGGAGGCCAATAGCCTGATGTCCGTCCATTCATCAAAACCACGATGGCATGCCTTCCGTGTAAGAGTTTCTAAGTTGCACAGTGCAGGCCTGCCTGGGCCCTATCACTGCCAACTGAGCCGAGCGAAGTGCACGTCAGGAGCTGGATTTGAGAAAGCATTTGCTTATATGTGATAGAATCCACTCAGTTCCCCTCAGGAATACGCCTCCAGTGAACATTCAAATCCCTAATGAGCAAAAGACGGTGTGAAAAGTCCCATTGTGGTAAAAGTTTCCTGTGCATTTTCACGCTGGTGAGAGTAGAAGACCGACACAAAAGAAGAATGGAGATGGGGATGAAAAGAACGTAGCATGAAAGACACATCCTGCAGAAGTTCATGAAAATAGGAAGGAGGCAGTGATTGTTATTATTTTTTCTCCCATGTTTTTCTATCCGTTTTTGGACCCTGTAAAAAGCTCCTTGGCTCTATTTGCGGTCATGTTCCTCCACAGCTGTTGTAGTCCAGCCTTTTTATCATTTCTCTAACCAGCTGTGCAGGCTGTGATCGGAGCCCTGAGAGAGTTATCTTTGATGCGCACACAAACATGCACTCTCAGATACTCATGCAAGAGGTTAACCTCCTAAATTTATGGGAAAATAAAACTGTAAAAAATACTTTATATCTTGTCATGCCAAAGGTAGATCAATCTGAAATATTTGGTATGCAGTCCCTATACCAGTTAGCTATTCCCTGATGTAAAATTCTTTAAGAAAGGGGAATCTAAAGGAGTGTTTTGTTGGACTATCAATCTAATATTTTTTTTCTTTTTAACAAGGACTGTGGGAACCTATCTGTGCGCTGCAGGAAAAACTTGATTTAAAAGGCTACTGTGATTGGTGTCGTTTGGGGGGATGATTGTGCTCAGATGTCAGAGTGAATTCCTCACTTTCGTAATGACGGGGGAACACACAATGGACACTCTGTGATACGAAGGTAAAGGGGCCAGTTAGAACTTCAGTCAGAGCATAAAGGGAAACGCCAGTGTAGTTCTTCATTACAGACCCTTTCCTGCTGCCAATCTTAATACGACTGCCCCGAAGCTCACGTATATTACACACATACATACACACACACACCACGCAGAGGCAAAGTTCAGCTAGCTGTGGTTTTTGTTGAGGTATAATTGATTGGGTTTTAATGCGGCCCATGAAAGAGTGAGAGGGTGGTTGATATAAATAATTTGCCTCATTTCCCCAGTCGACATCTTTTTCTGCAGCTCTTTACTATATCGCTCTCCATCTCTCTCTCTCTCTCTCTCTCTCTCTCTCTCTCTCTCTCTCTCTCTCTCACCGACTGTTTTGGGTAATTGTGTTTAATAGCCGGCCCGATGTTAACCTTACGACATCTGGTGCAAACACGGGGACCCATTTATGGCCTAATCAAAACACCCAAAAGTCAACGAAGAGCGATCAATCACATGTGGCTCAGTGACGCATTCTCAGGTCTGCTGCTTTGCTTACCTCACTTCTATCATTATGTATATTATTTCACATTTCCATTTTGAACTTTATCACAGTCCTTTAAAGAGAACGTTCCACGGTTAACTTAGCTTTACATAAACAGTGAGAAACCAGCTAGCCTAGTTCTGTCCAGCTGTAACAAAATCCACCTGCCAGTTCCCCTAAAGGTTACTAATTAACATTTTATATCTTGTTTGTTTAATCCTCGCAAAGCAGTTGCCAGACAACCAGCGGAGACTCCAAGTTACTTTGCCTCTACAAAGGATAGTCCAGCACGCAAGCCCACATAAATCAACAACGTGTTGTTTTCACACGTCACACTCTGTATTTAATAAACCCCCCCAAAAAATGTCAATTAGTGAGCAGCTTTAGAGGTGCTGGTAGATTGATTTCATTCCTGGAGCAGCTCAGCTTCAAGGTTTGATGAGCTGGTTAAGACAAGTAAACAGTGCTTATGATGTTAGTGGGCCACAGCTTCTATATTACTTATTTTGCTGGCCATTACATCTGTTTTGAGCCACAGCCCTTCTGTTAAAGGAGGAAAATAGCATTGACTTGTGGTGTATGGTTCACATTGTTATCACCAGAGACAGTCAGTGTTGCGACCTGCTGCCACATTAAAAATTGTTAACAAGCTCCACGTAAACTCCAGTTCACCTTTGTCTAAATATTATACTGCTATTTCTTTTTCTGGAAAACTGTGTGTATTTGAGCCTTCAATAAAACAGTACTGCTTTTTTCCGGAGACTCTGTCTCATGCCTGGTATAAGTCGGTGCCCACTTCCTCCCATTGAACAGGCCAAAAATGGCTTTCCGTGCTGCCAGGGTGGGAGAATGAGGATTGACAATGGGAGAGCAGGATGGACACCAGATCAGAGACTGTGGTATAGGCCTTATATACATAAACACTCAATGCTCCCACAATCAGGAATTCTGACTCCAACACTATGGTTTTCTCTCTGGGACAATGATGCATGTAAAAAAAACTCCCAACTCTTCAAACTGACAATAGAAGGGTCTGTCCACATCCACAAATGGTGTATTTTAACTTAATTATACAGTTGCAGAAGTGAATCAGTGCTTGATGATTCACACATTTCAAACACTTCAGTGACACTATTCAGCACTGTTACTGTTAAGTTGAGTAAGTTTCAAGTCTTTGTACAATATTAAAACAGAAATTATATGATTAATTTGGCAAATTTCATGAGAATTTCTCAGAAAAATGAGGAAATTTTCTGAAAGCATTCTGGCTGCAGAGACAGGTGATTACGAAAGTGGACCTGACTCAACATAAACAAACACACGGTGACCCTGTGAAACCTCAGCTGTGAAATGTGTACGCAGTGTAGTTCCTCGGAGTTACATGTCACAGGCTGCGGTCTGGACATCAGAGTGCAAGGCCATTTCCTCAAGTGTGCCCCCACCCCTCCCCCATCTCATTTCCTCCATACCCAAACAAAAGCTGCTTCTCTGGGAAAAGCGCTCAGCCACTTGTGTTTGCGTGTAAAGGCCAAACCTGCTTGTGAGCAGATTCTTTAGTTGTCAGTATGTCTATATACACAAGGTACAGGGCACTTCAGCATCAACCAGACAGCATGGCAGACAACTGTTTGATTTGCTTAAAAATGACCAGTCCAAGCAGTGCACCCAACCTCTCTCACCCAAAGTCAAAACTTCCACAAGATTCAGCGAGAGATTAAACTTTATTGTGGATCTAAAAGAGCAGGGTACATCAGATTCCCTTCAGCTTTGATCTGGCTGTTGGGTAGGAGTAGTTTCCCCAGGTGGGCTCCCACTGTCAGAGCAAACTTCTTGTTTCACATGTCTCAAATAGACAGACTGCAGCTGGAAACTCTTCTCCCCAACAAAGCAATCAGTAAAGGAGAGGGGCGTTTCTCTCAAGAGGCTCAGCAGATCTGGGAGGTCAGAACCAGGATACCATTTTGGAGATGGGACAAACACTACAATGAGATGAGCTACGACATGGAGTACAAGAGATTTAAATTAACAGTGAAATGGCAATATTGTCCTCAAAAGAATCCAACTCATGCATTTTTGCCAAAAGTCTATCCAGAGTTGTCCTGAAAAGGGGAGCAAAAAACCTTGGGAAAGTATCCAGCTAACATGTTACTTGTGAACATTTAACCTGAAAAAGAAACAATTCTTTGGCTACAAGAGAGGCATTTATTTTGCCTTCTAAAAATGCTGTTACAAGCATTAACAGTGAAAGATTTCCCAAGATCCCAGCAGAAGCTTTAAAAGAGGACATGTGGCCTAACAGTTACCATTTGTCTATAAAATACTTCTGTTGCCAAGGAGCACCATTTACTGTAGATCCCCCATTAAAGCCGAATGAGTCACGACAACCCAGTGGTGAATTATTCTTACCAAGACTGAAATATTGTGCTGACTACTTTTACTGAAAGTACTTTACCTTGATTTTAGTTGTACCTCTTGTGAATGTAGTGTAGTTTAAGAATCAGCTCTTATGATTAAGTCATGAACACTGTACATGTTCCAGGTGCTCAATTAATGGAAAGGAAAATCATTTCAGCCAGCTTTTATTCAGATAAGTCAAGAAAGGTCTGACACTCAATGTGGCCCCGCTGTCTTAGACTCCAGCTTTCATCTGGTTGTTAGGGGGCAGTGGCTTGCCCAGGTGGATCCCCACTGTCAGTCCAAACTCCTTGGCGGCATGTTTCTCATGGACCTCAGGCTTCAACAGGAAACCCTTCTCCCCATCAAAGCAGTCCAAAGGGGTGAAGGAAAGTGGTTCTTCTCCAAAGATGCCCTCAAGTCGCGTATGCCAGCCCTTCAGCATGGTGCCACGCACTTCAGAGGAAACACGAGATGGTGCCCAGAAGATCTGGGGGGCCAGAACCTGGAAGCCACAGTAGTGCAGGATGCCATTCTGTAAAGAGAGGTTTATATTAATGGCGATTCAACTTGAAATATTGAGTTTACTGCCATGTGAGAGAGAGAGAGTACCTGCAGTGGCCATAGTGTGACGTTCATGTCTCCATTAATGCCATTTGCGCTGAACATGGACTCCTGAGACCCAGTGGTGAAGGAAAGCAAGACTCTCTTGTTCTGTACAAAAAAAGCATTTTTTTTACAGAACAAAAAAAGGGCAAGGGGAGTTTAGTTGAAACCTCTTGATCTGAGGTCTTACCTTGAAGATTCCCTGGCTGTATCGCTTCTCATCTGAATAGGCAAAGCCCAGTGTGAGCACCCGATCAATCCAGCCCTTCATGATTGCAGGAACACTGAACCAGTACATGGGGAACTGAGAAGCAAGGTTATGAAATTATTGTAATGCACAGGGCTTTACACAGTCACATTACCATCACCCAGGCTCTGCTATACCTGAAAGATAACAAGGTCTGCCTCAGTGAGTTTGCGTTGCTCTTCGGTGATATCGGCAGACAGTTTTCCTGCCTCCCATGCCAGTTTGGTCTCTTCTGCATAACGAAAGTGATCTGCATTCTTAACCTCTCCTGTAAAATACAAGCATTTCCTGTAATTCTGCAGAGCAGCCAGAAGTAAAAACATCAATGCCAGTGAGGAGGTTTGTATACCAGTGATGTCGTCAGCAGTGGCAGCAGCTGTAAACTTCATGGCATACAGGTCTGAAACTTCTACTGTGCAGTTCTGAGCTGTTAAAACTTCCACAGCTGCATCTTTGGCTGCAGCGTTGAATGAGCCAGGGCTTTGGTGGGCATACACAATCAGCACTTTCTTTCCTGCTAAACCAGGAATTCAAGATCCAGGTAAACACACCCCAGAAAAGAAACTTTGCAAGTGAAACACATTCTAAGAACACAGAGATGAAAAACTCACCCATTCTGAAGTGAGGGGGTCAACTACAGACTGTGAGCCTTACAATTTGTTGGTTTGCTGATGGAAGGAACTTCTCATCCTGAAACTGAGCCATTTTAACATGAAGCTCCCGGCTCCTTTGCACTCCCACAGGCGCTGTCAATCAGCAATCAAAGTCATCAACCAATCAGCTGCCATGTGTGGATTATCTCTCAGTCTTCTCATCCACACATCTACACAGCAGCATTTTTCAATGGGGAGTGGGATTTATGGAGCTCTAAGAGCCGAGGATATGTAGGTTTTATCAGTGAAACCAACGCAGATTTAGCCTGTTTTAAACGCAGGATAAACTTGCAATAGTGCTCCTCAACACATTTTGAGGCAATTTGTTCTTTTCCCTGCTTTTGCCCATGCAGAAAGAGGCCGAGCGTGTGTTCGTGCCTCTGTTTTGGTGTGTCTTGTTTTTACAGTAAGCCCGTGGATATATGGCTGTGCCCGTGGACACGTCTGTGTTTGTCTGTCTGCACACAAGATGTTTAAAAATTGTGTGCCACTCCTGATGTCTGCCAACCACATGAAGCAGATGTGGCTGAGCGATCCTCTCACTCTACTGTTACTGGGTTCCAGCTCTGTTTTCCTTTACATTACTTCCCGCTAAAGAAACAGTTGCCTGCGGTCGAGGCCACTCACGAATGTTCCCCCTTTTAAAAAAGAAAAAAAAAAAAGCTCTCTGCAATGGTCATCAAAAGCAGGCATGAGCTGGCACACATCTGGGACCAAATTCAGTCCTGAGTCTCATCTATCCAGCCACTGTGAGGAGGAGGCGTGGTTACTGAGCAACTGCTACATATTAGCACGCATGCATGTGAGCACACCACATGAGTGAGACATATGGACACGCTTTGTCAGCGATTCCTCGTCTTCTTTTTCTCACTTATTGAGATTAATTGAGGATTGGTAGGTGCAGTATTTGTCAAACCGCTTCATGCATTGTTCAAATTTAAAATAATGAGGCATTCTGGTGTTTATGAGGCATACTCCTTTCGTCGCTGTGGCCTCTCAGTTTTTAACAGTGCAGCAGTATGTCAGTCTTCATTGTGCTTCATATGGAGCCTCTGGCTGCATTCCCTCTGTTGTGATGGGAAGGGATAGGGTGTTTTGCTGGGAGGTATGTTTCCGTGCTTTGTGATGTATTGAGCTACATGATCCCAGTAGTATGGGTCACACTTTCTGCTACATGTGTCAGGTATTTAGTGTGTGCTGCTCCAGGCTTTCAGCCTAATGTGCATATCTTATGCTGGCCATACAACATAAAGAGAACATCTGCAACGTC